>ML782259.1:390942-417976 GCA_009831015.1 Picea engelmannii
TCTTGTACTTGAACATTTAAGTGGGGTAAAAGGAGGTTGCCCCCTCGAAGAGGCTTATTATCTGAAATTATCTCTTTTTTAAGGCGTTGAGTACTTTTCCTGAGGTTTTTATATGCTATATTGATGTTTGGTTCTTAACAATGAGTGGCCTCCATGCCTGGTGCAACGAGGTCGAACCTGTAATCCTGGTCAAGACAAGGACAATGATCTTCAGACTGAGATTGTTTATTGCCTGGATAGGGACTTGAATCCCTACCTTAGGAGTCTCAGCTACATAGTGGGTGTCGATATATTCTTCTATCTTCATCCCGCAACCTACTCCTTATGATTTCAGGTTCACAACCTCCCCCCGACGTGATACACCAATCATAAAGTTAATGTCCTCCACTTCAATTCTCAATGGTTTCCCATCAAGATTGAAGCTCTCACTATTAGGGTCCCAGTAACCCACCAACATCTCCAACAACCTCACCTGGGCTCTCATTCCTTTGAGCTCCCAAAAATTATACAAACCACATCGCTTTAAGGCCATTTGGGCCCCCGGATCTCGATCTACAATGACATCAACCTCCTCATGTTCCCTCTCTCACCATTCAATAACCATCTTGTAAAAAACAAACACAATTTTGAGTTAGAACTCTTCATTTTGGTCATTTACGTGCATGTACATGGATTCCTTTGCACACAGTCACGTGTAGTGCTCAATATACGCCCCCTGTAGTTAATACATGAGCATATACCTCGTCGTAAACACAACCTAATCAAGTCTAGTCTGCGTACACTGAAATCTATACTTTGTGCTTTAAATAACTAAAAATTTAAAACCTAATTCAAAATTGTAATCCATTGAAATTGAAGAAGAAGAGATCAAGAATTACCTGATCCATATAGCTTGTGATTTCGTTGTCGGATGCTCTCGCAATCGTCATTTGAATCTTGGAGGAATTTTGGTCCAATTTGCACTAGTTGGGTGAAAAATCAAAATGGTATAGTAATTTTTTATTTTATTACTATTTATAAATAATTTTTACCCACTTTCTATAGTTTAAACCATTTTTTGCACCTAATGGACTAATACAAAAGTGGATCGAGTTGGTTTTTGCAGTTTTAACCTAGGATTCTTGGAAATCTCAGTACTTTGTCGACCGTTTGTCACCTTGGGCAGGTATGTTCATTACCCAACATATAGGATAGGTATCCATTCCGTTATGCATTTTCGCATTATCATATAACTATCGCTCTTTATGCCCTAGGTAAGAACCCATTTTTTGCGGCATAGAACCTTCCATCTGCTATAAATTCATGTCGTTATCAAGTGGTAGAGACTTACCAAACATGGGTGCCCTAGTTAGATCCCCTACTGCATTTGGTGCCCATGTAGAGATTTTT
This sequence comes from Picea engelmannii, assembly GCA_009831015.1. Taxonomy (NCBI): domain Eukaryota; kingdom Viridiplantae; phylum Streptophyta; class Pinopsida; order Pinales; family Pinaceae; genus Picea; species Picea engelmannii. The sequence continues at coordinate 392,332 of ML782259.1, forward strand.
TCATAGGACTGGGAGTGCCTCACAACTTGTACTTGACTTTATGTTGAGCCTCATTTCTCATTCATAAACATGCAACCTTATAACCCGTGGACTCCCAAACGAGTCTTAGTTAATCTCTTTTCTGACTCATCTAAAAAGTGAAAAGATTGTTGAGTGATTTGTCCCTTTCACACTCGTTAAATTGGATTCGAAAGATCATGAGTCTTAGTTAAGCTCTTTTCTGACTCGTTATCAAAAAGTGAAAATATCACCGAGTGAACTTGTCTTTTTCACACTCATAAATTGGTTTTGAAGAGACATCTACTTGGCACAAGTTTATCCCATTTTCACACCAAGTAGACTAAAAGATATAAAAAAGGATTTTTTTTGGCATTAAGCTGTGATTGCATCTCATGCCCCTTCTTGCAGTATTGAGCCTATATCAAGTTCTTGCTTTGTGTTATAAATTGTTTTCCTCAACAGTCTTGCATCCTCAACCAAGCAGAGACTTGTTTATATCCTTTGCAACTTGACACACTATACCTAGGAGGGAACATTCCCTTGAGTGTCCATTTCCCACATGCAATTCCCTGCATTGAGCATAGGTATGTTCCACTGCTGGAACTAGTTTTTCTTACTTGTGACACTCGTTTCCTCCTCTGTATCATAGAATTCATTTGTTATGAAGAAAAAAAAAAAGATGGGAGGGAAGGGAGTATTATCTTATATTGGCAGTAGTTGTTTCTCCTTTGAACATAGCACAAAGTTATTTGAGTCCATTCATCATAATTTTGGGTTTAGCATGACCTTAGGAAGCTGAGCTCATTACAAAGTCTTCTCTATCTACCGGTTACTCTCCCAGTCCCTATAGAGAACTTTATCGATGCCTCCTGCATCTCATGATTTTATCATTGGGTCTATGTTGTCAGAGTCCACCATATGTCTCATGCTCTTGTTCAAAGAAAGTATCTCAACCTGTGTCGGCCACTCCTCAGAACTCTTGACTTTTCATGTCGTCCATACCCTCAATTTGTCTCAGAATCACATGATACTTTAGTCCTATCATGCACCCTGGCCCTACTTTCATCATTGGTAGGTAACCTTGAACCCAAAATTCGACATTTCATCATTGGTCATTGACTGGGTGGTTTCCCTTGTGTTGGACGGCAAGACATATATTCACACATTGGGATCCATGCAGTGTCTTGGATGCCATTAGCCTTATTGGTGGTTTCCTCTCCTTTATAAACAGTTTTCATCATTGGTTGTTATTCAGAGGGTCTTTTTCATATACCACTTGTAGTTGGCATACACGAAAGATGCACAGGGTCGTTGGTTCGTGAACTTGTTCTTCGTCTGATCCCCACCAAATCATGAAGCTCCTGCTTTGTACCTCGTGCTAACTAATTTGAGATTCCTTAATGCTCTCATTTCAGTGGGTGTCTTTCCATCGACATCGGCCCATTTATTCTGGAAACGAGACCTAGAGTCTTATGAGTACCTTGAGGCTTGTAATCATCAGTGACAGGCTCTCTCACCATCGACAATTGGGAATACATAAATGCCTCCTGATCGATGGATTCTTCAGGTGTTCGACACCGAATCCTCTATTCACACTTGTAAGAATGTACTCGGTGCCTTGATACCTACTTTCATTATTGGTAGGTTGTCTCGCGTTTGTTAACGGTATACATCAATGACCAGTAATCAAATGATGTCTCATTGTGTTCGACCTCAACTCCTTTATTCACATGATGTAGACTTGCAACTATGGAAGATTTTGTAGAAGACTTGAAGACATCACTATGTGGCCACAACTTTCCTCAGTTGTTTCTTCCTTTTCATTGGACTAGTACCTATATGACTTCAATGATCATGGGAGATCAAATTGTACTCCATGGTATACAGATATCTTCAAATTGGTTTTGAGACTGGTACAACTCAGCCTTGTTTGTGACTATGACAACTATTGGCATGTAACCACATTTGTATTTGCCTATTCATGGCCATGGACACTTGTTTGGTATATTTTTCACATGGATCTGCAGTGTATTCTTGGCATCCATGTATGCAAATTCAGTGCATAATGTAATAAGCAATTGAGTTTGTCCAACTGGTTCTCTACCACTCTACTTCTGGGTTATTTATAATGTATTTCGGTCATCGCAGATACTCCTTTGACCTCACACATTAGAGGGCATTTGTTAGAGAAATATTTTCCTCACCCTATGCAATCTTGTAGAGAAGGCCTTATTCCATTCCCCCATGCAAACTTACTTTCCCTTATTGATAAATCCAGAGACAAAAATAAATATTTTTTCACTTGTACACACCTTGCAATCTATACAACAAGTGTATATGTTGGATGCTCCACTACAAATCGTGTACATCGAGATTTGTGCCATAAAATCAAAATTAAATGTTGGGTTTCCATGTCATGACAAGAGATCTCTGATCCTTGGCCTTCCATATATTGGAAACACTCTGACTCAGCCCTTCAGTTGCATTTTGAAGGCTACAAAGAAGCCAATTCTGAGCTATGAAAAAGGAGAAGAATTCAAATTTGAGAGCAAAGTTACTCTGGAGACATTATTTATTTCATATTGAGTCTGCATCCCTTTTTCCTTTAAGTCTGAACAAAGTGTTCATCCCCCAAGATCTTCCCTTATTGATGGAGAACCTCTTTGTCTTCCTTATATTTGTTTGCCTTTGGTAGAGGCCCAGTTGGAAGGAACTCGGTTTCTTGGTTCCAAACCATGTCGATACGGAAGTCTGTAATGTTTTCACTTATGTTGATCATTTATTAATATAAATACGCCTTTCCCATCCAATTGATATCTTGAAAATATATGTATTATGATCCATAGGCATGTTTGTTTTGTATATTAATGGACTATGCTATCTAATGTGCTAACCTTTTATATTATCAATATATGCTTGTTATACTTATTGTTGAGAACTTGTTGCAGGTATAAAGCTTTGAGTCAGAGTGCTCAACGGTGGACATTATCAAATGTTTGGATGAGGTAGGCCTCTTTCTTACCTCTCTTGCACATTAGTTTATATAGTATATGTTGGAATTGAGTCGATTTCTACAGCCATACCTGTCTGTTGTGCTTCACCCTATCCATAGAGATATTTTCCTCATAAAAAATCGTAGAGGGATCAATATCCCTCGTTGATCTATTGATCAAGAAAGATCAACGATCCTGAACGATTGTGGGCACACAACTTGCACAAAATTTAATTTTGTTCCTGATCCCCACAATGCGATGATGCTCGTTCATAGTGGGATCGATATTCATCATTGATCTATGTATCTAGTAAGATAAATGATCCTGAGTGATTGTGAGCACACAAATTGCACAAACTTTAATTTTGTTCTCGATCCCTGCAATGCGAAGATGCTCTTTTGTAGAGGGATCGATATCCATCATTGATCTATTGATCTAGAAAGATCAATGATCCTGAGCGATTGTGGGCTAACAACTTGCACAAACTTTAATTTTCTTCTCGATCCCCGTAATGCATCCCCACCGTTGATCTCTCTCCAATGAGATCTGACGGTCGTGACTTGATATTTTCTTGATCTGACGGTTGATCTTGCTCTGCTCAGATCTTACGTCTGAAAAAAAAAATCGTCTTACCTGTGGGCTCGTCATTTCTGAGCTTAATTAAAGGCTCAAATCTATTCCCGTGTCCAATCTTACGGCTAAAGTAACTTCTCCTTTGCTTCTTCTACAGACTTTCTCCTTAAGAAGGAATTTCATGAATCTTTCACGAATTCTTTAAATGCTCACAAATATTTAATTGTTTCATCCTTCTGCATATCTTCTTCCTTGCACTTGATGTCTCCAATGATCTTTTGAGCGTACTTCGAACTACAAACTGTTCTCCAAGCTTTGTGAAGAATCTTACGTCTCGTGCTCTCATCTGCGAGACAATGTAAGCTCTGCGCTCTTCTTCTTATGATCAGGCTACTCTCCAGGCACTGTGAAGAGGCTTATTTCCTAAGCTCTGATACCATGACAAAATGAGAAGCAAAGAATATAATACAGAGAATATGAAACTAGAAAGCATGAATGAGCAAAGCTCAATTCATTAAAGGAAAAGAGTTGAGCTAAATAAGCTTTGGAAAATCAAGAAAATAAAGAAACAATTGTACAGCTGACAGTGTACAGTCACATATTGTTGAGGTTACAGATATAATTAACAACCCTTTGTATACTCTCCTCCTCTTGCCTTGTGGCCATAGTGCCTTGTAGACTCTCCTCCTCTTGCCTTGTGGCCATAGTGCTTGGTCACTAGCGCTGGCTTGTGGGATGGTTGCATTTGATGATGTTGTTGTTTGGACAGATGGTGCATTAGCATTGCATTTTATTTATATTTTAAACCCATGGGAATTATCCCACATCATCAGCGTAAACAAAAAATACAACGTTTATATACAACACCATTCCATGCTTATCTCGACGCGTAGTGCACCCCTTTTGGGCCCCCTCTTGAGCTCCTCCTCCATGTGACCCGATGCCTGGAGATTGGGCACTTGGTCTTAGATGACTTGTGTTGTGTTGCATGTGCTTGGCTCAGTGCTTTAATTGGGGATTGGGCTCGTGAGGTAATTGGCCCAAAATTTTTGCATAAAAATGAAATAAGCCTTTTATTTTTTTATTTTTTTACCAAACTTTTAAAATAACATATAAAGTGTTATTTTAAAATTATATAAAATAATTTTAAACAATACAATTTATATATAATTATATATATATAAAAGAATATTTTTGCATAAAAATGAAATAATCTTTTTATTTATTTATTTTTTACCAAACTTTTAAAATAAAGTATAAAGTATTATTTTAAAATTATATAAAATAATTTTAAAACAATAATATATATATATATAATTATATATATATATATATATATATATATATATATATATATATATATATATATATATATATATATATATATATATAAGAATTGTAGCTTGGTTTAGTGTAACAAAGGCAAATTGGCGTTTTTAAGACCCTTTTCAAAGATCGAGAAATTGCGAACAAAGAGAGATAGGATGTCTAGGAAAACTCTTGATGTAAAGCTTTGCGATTTTGACAAATGCGACGCAAGGATTTGAGATTTTGATGGTAGAGAATCTTGGTGAAAATGGTGAAAGGTTTAGAGGTTTACTGTAGCTAAAACGCTTACGCCGGGTGACACAAGGATTTAAAGCTAACACAACTTGACAAAAAAATTTGGTGAGGGACACAAAGTTTAGAAATTTCAATATTTGCTCTAACACTTGGCATCTTCGAAATCATCCAGATCAATCTCATTTGAGTCGACACTGCATAGAAAAGACACAGTATTGAGATCATAACTTAACAAACGATTTCATCAAACTGAAACAAAGAGGTAGAAGAAAGAATGTTTGCATAATGGAAACCTGATAATGGATGTACTTATTACTCTTGTTGCCATATGAACATGGGTTGGTCGCACCTGGTAACATTCCAACAACCCCAAACAATCATTACAGGATATGTTCTAGTATCAGATAATTTCAAGAAATGTGGAAGTCTCTCTATGGTCTCAAGCATGCCCCATGGGCTTGGTATGCCAAGATTAACTCATTTCTTCTCTCAGTTGGGTTCTCTAGATGTCATTCAAATCCGAATGTCTACATCTTGAGACAGGAGGATTCTCTTCTATTCTTTGCTCTCTATGTTGATGTCTTGATTGTCACTGGGAGCATCTCATCCATCATTGCAAGTGTCAACTTCTTTGCATGGTAGGTTTTCCATCACTAACTCGAGTCTTTTGCACCATTTTCTCGAGATTGATATCACTGAGTCCTCTTCTATGATCTCTCTTGCACAACGCAAGTATGTTCTTGATATTTTGGCTCGTTTTTACATGGTTGATTGTAATCCTCCCTTTTTGTTTGGATTTAAGCTTGAGGCAAAGTGTTCCACACCACTAGTTGATGCCACTTTATATCGTGAGTTTGGTGGAAACCTCATCTACTTAACTCATACTCACCTCGACATTTCATTTACAATTGGCATTGTTTCATGCTTCATGACGAAGTCACATGAGCCTCACTGGAAGGCTACCAAACGCATTATGCACTACATATAGGGCACTCATAGGTACGCCATTAACTATGCAGTGGGAAAAAGTTCAAATTTGATTGGATACACAAATTTTGATTGGACTGGTGATCGTGAAGATTACAAGTCTACATATAACCATTGTTTTCACCTTGGTTTAGATCCATTTGTTAGCACAGCAAGCAGCAGCATGTCATTGCTCTTTCTTTGACTGAGTTTGAGTATCGAGGGGTTGTTAATGTCGCCACTAAGGATATTTAGCTTCAGAATATCCTCACTGAACTTGGAATGACTTTACAAAATTCATCAATCATCTATTGTGACAACCAAAGTGTCATCTAGCTCTCGAAGAACTTGATTCATCATCAACGAACCAACACATCGAGATCCACATCCATTTTCTTAGGGTGTTGACTTAGGAGAAGGTCATTTGTAATGAACCTCAAATTCACCAATAAAAATAAAATAAAATTTGACCATCTTTATGACATAAATCAATTTTGTTTAAGCTTTAGAATTTAAGAGAAGGTAAGATACATTTCTGTCCATAATGACTTTATTACACCAGTCTAGTTTACTTCGAACAGAGAATCTTATGTGGATAAATTCTTCCATAATTCTATCACTTTCCTTAATTTTCAAACTACTCCAACATACTTATATGTATATAGGCAATATCTAAACTTAGGTCTCATTCTTACACACCAGTAGCTTACACATCAAGCATAGTTAACTTGAAGGATCTCATCTTGTTCTCTACAGTTTATGCCATTAAACAATATTCTAATTACAAAAATTTCGAATACTTAAAGGTGTATGACCTCATGGCAAGAAGAACTCTTAGAAAAAAATCTACTTAATCAGTTTGATACTTTCATATACAATAATTTATGTACTTGTCGTGCCCTGTACACAGTGACCTATAATATGATCTGTTATTTCTATTCTACCTCTATCTCGGATGAAGATCCTCCATCGTTTCTACCAGTCCATTCATTACAATAAAAAAACTTCCTACTATGTTCCTACAGTTTTTTGAAAAAAAAAATAGAGGTCAATCGAGTTTTGGCGATTACAAAATGTCGAATACAAAAGAAACAAAAGACCATGTTGTTTTCCAAATCATGAAATGCGTAAAGACTGTGGGCCCAACACTTCGGGGTCTGGGGGTTCATGATTTCGCGATCTCAAATGCCAAACACCAACACACAACAACTCCCAAATTGCGAAAAAGTGAAAGGAAAGTGGGACCAACACTTCAGGGTTTCGGGGTTCAGGATTTCACGAATTCAAATGTCAAACACCAACATATAGCAACTCCTGAATTGAAAAAAGTGAAAGGAAAGTGGGACCATCACTTTGGGGTTTCGGGGTTTGGGATTTTACGAATTCAAATGTCAAACGCCAACATATAGCAACTCCCAAATTGCGAAAAGTGAAAGGAAAGTGGGACCATCACTTCAGGGTTTTGGGGTTCGGGATTTCAGGGTTTACGAACACATGACGCAAAATCAAAATCAAACAGGAAAAGCCGAAATGTGAAATGCTATTAGGGTGTGGGCCCAACAATTTCGGGTTTCGGGGTTTACTAACTCCCAATGCAAAAAAACTGCACAACGTCAACGCCAAATCGAGAAAACACAAAAAGGTATGGGGCCCAACCAATATCAGGTTTCGACATTTGGTAATGCTTGATGCATGAACAACACACAACGACAATCATCGAATCACGAAATTCGATCAAGCTGTGGGGCCACTTCGGGTTTCGATGTTTGCAAGAAATCTACGCAACTTGAACCAATAAACTCTGAAATGCCGAAAAATGAAAACATGAACAGAGTTTACAAACTCAGTAAAAAAAAAATACATAGAGTGACAAATTCAATTCAAAAATTGTTCCGGATCTTCTTAAGGTTTTCGCAAATTTCTAAATTTGTTACAGAATTTGACTATGGAAAGGGTAGAATGCTCTTTAAATAAAACGAGGGAAGCATAAAATCGTATGTTAGGTGTCAATTCCCATGATTGTTTTAGCATCTGATAAACAAAAGGGGTTTTCTAGATTTCCTTAACTTTTTGATGTAGATGGATTACTTCCAGTTTGCGTTTTATTTTCCAATACGTATATATGTGTATAATATATGAGTGCCCAGGTGATCCATAAGGTTCTTTCTATTTCATATTCCTCTTCAATTCTTAAATATATAAAAAAAAAACAGGAAGTCTCTTTTAAGATATATGATTGTTTGGAATTAGCAATACATTTAAATGTTTCCTTTCAGCACAAAATGACTCAACTCTGATTGCTCAAATTTAGATCTATTTAATACTCCAGTCTCAGAAATAAACCCATATCTATGAATATTGGTCTTCTTCAAGCATTCAGAGTATCCTAGCATTTCGACTTCAAATTAATCCTGTCCAATTGCTCAAATCGTATTTAAATAAATTTGCCTAGTTTTCTAGATTTTCGGGAGGGACCACTCTAGAATTTAGACTGTGATTGTAAATTTAATACCACGATAGATATCATCCATTGAAAGAATTATTTTGATTTAGAACAAGTATATGCATAATATCAGTTACACACAAAACATCCAAGGACAAAGTAAGGAAAAGATTACATATCTGAACCAGCTTGCAGAAAAACAAAGGGAACAACCATGTTCCTCCCAACCGTAGAACAGGGCAGCCAAACAACTTGCCCGATTCACCCCCTAGCCTGAACATGAATCCATGAGGGAGAACTTGGAAAAGTTTCTCTTCAACAATGTCCTACAGCTCCATCATTTTTTCCTTGCCTCACACTCAAGCAGTGTTCATAACAACAAGTAAATCAAAAGTCTCATTTCCCAGCATACTTGGTAGCGTACTACCTCCTCACATATGCTATTTATCCATTTTGCCCAGGTCTTTTTCCCTCCCTTGGGAATTTTGCATCTTTCTAAATCCATGATTTTCAGGGGCTACCAATGGCCAAATCATTGATTTTCCACTTGTAATAATCATCCCAGAGGTAGTTCCAACATGTTCCCCACTCATGGAGTCATGGTCAGCTAAATTTAACATGGTTGTTCCATTTGTCCTCCTGCAATCAACATAAAATATTATGTTTCCATACAAGTGTCATATTCAAATAGTTAGTTGGGTCAGATCAGGTCTCTCCCCAACAGTCAAAATAATTAATTACAATTACCAAATTCGAAATTCGGAATTTCCATAAATAACAAAAATTTTCCAAATTCGAATTTACTAAAAACGGAAATAAATTTCCAGCGATTTTAAATTTCAAAAATATTGTATTTTGGAAGATATCACATCTATGGTATCGAACAAAAATCTACAACACTTGGCCTGAATAGGGCCACACTAGCTACTTAGTAGACATCCCGATGTATGTAAAACTAATAAATCTTATGGTTACAAACGGAAAGCCCTTTCTATTTTTGTAAATTATGGCAGCACAAGAGGGTGCAGAAATCAGGATGGAAGGAAATCCGTAGCAAGGACCTCCTAGAGATCCAAGACAGAACAATGATGGAAGCTCACCCACGGAGGTGTTGGAAACAATGAGGAATCTTATTGTTGAACTACAGGTTTTCAAGGCCGACAATGAAAAATTGAAGAAAGCACAGCAGGAACAACAAGAGATAAATGAAGTCCTACTGCATAGTATAGAAACCAAGAAAATCCCAAAAGATGATAACCATGACGAAGAAATCATCAAAAGGACCTCCAAGAATTCTAGACCGGAAACAGAAAAAGGAGACAGTTCGTCTGAAGGGACACCTTCAGCTGAGGACAAAACTATACCAGACAAAAAAAAGAAAACAAGTAGACCACCTTGAAGGAGAATTTAAAAAGATTAAACCAGCTACCTTTGATGGAGAATCCAAGACAGGAGAAGAATCTGAGGCATGGTTGTTGGACATCAAAAAATACTTCCAGATCTATAACTATTCCAACAACATGAAGGTCAGAATGGCCATCTACAATCTGAAGGGGAAAGCTAGAATTTGGTGGCAGGACCTGAAATTGGCCAAGGTCCTAAAGGAGAAATAGTTGGAATCGTACGAATTTAAGAAGTATTTTAAGAAACAATACCTTTCTAAAAGTTATTATGAAAGGAAGACAAAAAAAATTTACGAGTTACGGCTCGGACAGAAGACGATGGAGGACCTTATAAATAAATTTCTGGAACTACTAAGGTTTGTACCATACATCCGAGAGGATAAGGTAAAAATCCAACGATTCTTAAGTTGTTTACCACAGTCCTACAGGGACAGAATTGAGTTTGATAGCCCCAAATCCTTGAGTGAGGTATTCAGGAAAGCAAGAATGTGCTATGACCAGTATAAACAGCGGGTAGAGTTTCCCAAGGCCTGGAAGGATAAGAAGCAAGATCGATTGAACCAGTGGAAGAAGGGATACCAGCTAGCTCCTTATCGGAATGTAGCAAAAATTTTCCCAATGAAGGATTTTCGCTCCAATCATCCGAGTGAGCAAGGTAGTGGTAAACCTGGAAATGAATAAGTTTGGGGACAACTCCCGTGAGCCATTAAAGTGTTGGGAATGCAGAGAGCCTCATCTAAGGAGGAACTGTCCACATTTAATTTCAGCAAACAAAAATTTTGTTCACAATTTGCAGGAAGCCTCGACAGTGGGAGACATGGGCAGAAGCCTTCATCGGATAAATGCAGTCATAGATGGTTGACAAGCTGACCACCAGTCCTCGGTGGTAGAAATTGAAGGTAAAATCAATGACAGTCAAATTTAGGTTTTAATTGACCCTGGAGCTACGTTAAGTTATATTACTCCTGATGTAGTAGAGTCGAATAAACTTAAGAGAATGAAGCACGCAAAATCATGGCTTGTACAACTAGAAACATGCACTAAAAGGAAAGTAGTTGACTTTATTTCCGATTTTGAGTTCATCTTAGATGGTCAAAAGATAAGGACCAATCTGAACATCCTACCACTAGGATCTTATGATATGATTATCGGGATGGATTGGTTGGAAAAACACAAAGCAGTACTAGACTATTATACAAAGATACTTAGCTATAAAGATGAATTTGGCACTGTTAGAACAACCCAAGGAATACAAAAACCTGTGTCAATTAGACAAGTTTCCGCGATGCAACTCAAGAAATGTATTAGAAAGGGATGTCAGGTTTATGCCATCCAAGTGACGAATCTATTAGAAAAAGAAGATAAGCCAAAGTTAGAAGACTTTGTTGTCCTACGTGAATTTAGAGACATGTTTGTGGATGAGATACCAGAATTACCTCCTAGAAGGGAAATAGATTTCTCCATAGACTTAATACACGGATCAACCCCTATCTCAAAAGTACCCTACCGAATGAGTCTACCAAAACTGACAGAATTGAAAATACAATTACAGGAATTGTTGGACAAAGAGTATATCAGACCGAGTGTCTCGCCATGGGGAGTGCCAGTCCTCTTTGTGAAAAATAAAGATGGTACTCTAAGACTATGTATCAATTATAGACAACTGAACAAAATGACCATTAAGAACAAATACCCCTTACCTAGGATAAATGATCTATTGGATCAAGTTGGTGGGGCCAAGATCTTTTCAAAATTGGATTTACAATCCGGTTATCATCAAGTTAGGATAAAGGACGAGGACATAAACAAAATATCTTTTCGAACAAGATACGAACATTACAAGTTTGTAGTCATACCTTTCAGACTCACTAACTTACCAACCACATTTATGTTCCTGATGAACAGTATTTTCAGTCAATACTTAGACAAGTTCGTGGTAGTATTTATCGACGATATTCTGGTCTATTCAAAAACGGAGGAAGAACATGGTGAACACTTAAGGATAGTGCTGCAAATTTTGAGAAAACACAAACTATACGCCAAATTTGACAAGTGTGAATTTTATCAAAAATAAATACAATATCTAGAATATGTAATTTCAGCAAAAGGCATTTCCGTAGACCCGAAAAAGACAAAATCCATTATGGAATGGTCGGTACCTAAGGATGTAGTGGATATACGGTCATTCATGGGAATCATCAAATATTACTGCAGGTTTATAGAAGGGTTTTCCAAGATAGCCTACCGTATCACGTAACTACAAAAGAAAGCAACCAAGTTTAACTGGTCGCAAAAGTGTCAAGACAACTTTAACAAGCTGAAAGAATTATTGACATCGACACCCATTTTGAAGGTAGCAGACCCAGATAAAGACTTCATAGTTTGTGGTGATGCAAGTAAAGAGGGACTAGGTGGTGTCCTAACTCAGGAAGGGAACGTGATTTGTTACGAGTCCCGAAAATTAAAAGAACACAAGCGAAATTATGTCACTCATGACTTAGAATTGGCAGCAGTGATACATGCCTTAAAAATGTGGCGACACTATATAATGGGCAGAAAATTCCTACTATTGACGGATAATAGCAGGGTGAAATATCTGTTTAACCAACCATATCTTAATGCAAGACAAGCAAGGTGGCTAGCCTTCTTGAGAGAATTCAACTTCAAGGTCAGACATATCAAGGGTAAGGAAAATAAAGTAGCAGACGCTTTAAGCAGAAGATTCCATGGGTTATTTGAGATAAACATCAGCAGGGCGAAAAGTGATATAGAACAAAGAATAAGGATGGCATGTATCAACGACATAAATTACACTAAGATAATGACAGAATTACAAAACATGACCGCCAACTCTGATAAACCAGATCTAAGCATCGACAAGAAAGGACTATTACGACTCAAAATAAGACTTTATATACCAGATTCAACCGAATTGAAATCAACAATTTTGGACGAAGTGCATAAGAAACTATATTCTGGCCATCCAGGTTACCAGAAAACAATAACAACACTTAGAAAACTATTTTTCTATCCTAGTATGAAGGGAGAAACAACAAAATACATGGCTAGGTTCCAATATTGTCAGCAGGTTAAGGCCGAGCACCAACATCCAGCCGACCTATTACATCCATTACCAGTACCAGAATGGAAATGGGAGACAATATCACTGGACTTTATAACAGGTTTGCCTAAGACTCAGAAACATAATGATTCTATCATGGTTGTAATCGATAAACTTAGTAAGTCTGCACACTTTATTCTTGTAAAGTCTACTTTTAAAGCTATAAACATTGCTGAAATATTCATGAAATAAATTTTTAGACCGCATGGTATTCCTAAAATGGTGATTTCAGATAGATACGTAAAATTTACATCCGCTTTTTGGAAGGAATTGTTTGTAGGGATAAACACTAACTTAAATTTCAGTACAATCTATCATCCACAAATGGATGGAAAGACCAAAAGGACAAACCAAATCATAGAGGATATGCTTCGCATGTACGTAAGAACAAAACCAAGCAAGTGGGAAGACTACCTGCACTTGGTAGGATTTGCATATAACAATGGGTACCAAAATTTGGCTAAGTTGAGCCCTTTCGAAATATTGTATGGAAGAAAGTGTACAACGCCAATTAGTTGGGATAAACCAACTAACAAACTCATGGTTGGACCAGATATGCTCCAAGAAATGGAGAACATGGTAAGAAAGGTACAACAGAACTTGAAAGAAGCAGAGGACACACAAAAGAGCTATGCAGATCAGAAAAGAAGACACTTGGAATTTCAAGTGGGAGACCATGTTTACTTGAAGGTCAAAGCCCGAAAAATCTCGTTGAAGTTAGGGAACTGTGCCAAGCTGGAACCCAGGTTTTGTGGGCCCTTCGAGATACTAGCTCGAATTGGACTCGTAGCATACCAACTTACACTTCCAGCTAATATAAGAATTCATAATGTATTTCATGTTTCTTTGTTGAAAAAGTATATTCATGACCCTACTCATATGATTGATTGAAATTTGGTGCAGGTGGAACCCGAAGGCGAGTTCCAAGTGGAACCCCTGCACATTCTGGACCAGAGAGAAATAACACTTCAGAACATAGTTGTCGCTCAAGTAAAGGTGCAATGGAAGCAGTTTAGTCCTGAGGAGGCCAATTGGGAGTTGGAGAGAGATTTGCGGAAATCTCATCCAACCCTGTTCCAAGAAGGGAACGAACATTGAGGACAGTGTTTTACTGAAGGGGGAAAGGATGTGATGTAACACTCTTTTTCTGTTACCAAGGCTTAATCACTCTGATACCAAATTGAAGCGCTCTTCACCCCCCTTCTAGGGCTAGGCAGGTGCTACCTTACGGAAAACAACTCATACAAGCCTTATAAAAACAACATGCATTTAATCAAAGAAACACATTTAAGCTCAGAGTAAGCATAAGAATTATTACTAACATAAATAATCCATGGCAATAACATTAATCCAAATGCACAATAGAATACATGATAATTATAATACATAGAGATACAAAAGCATAATTAAAGCATCATCTGGTACTTATCTTTGAAAACCTTGGCGATTCCACCAACCACGTGCAGACAGTTTAGTCCTAAGGAGGCCACTTGGGAGTTGGAGGGAGATTTGTGGAAATCTCATCCAACCCTGTTCCAAGAAGGGAACGAACACTGAGGACAGTGTTTTACTGAAGGGGGAAAGGATGTGATGTAACGCTCTTTTTCTCTTACCAAGGTTTAATCGCTCTGATACCAAATTGAAGCGCTCTTCACCCCACTTCTAGGGCCAGGCAGGTGCTACCTTACGGAAAACAACTCATACAGGCCTTATAAAAACAACATGCATTTAATCAAAGAAACACATTTAAGCTCAGAGTAAGCATAAGAATTATTACTAACATAAATAATCCATGGCAATAACATTAATCCAAATGCACAACAGAATACATGATAATTATAATACATAGAGATACAGAAGCATAATTAAAGCATCATCTGGTACTTATCTTTGAAAACCTTGGCGATTCCACCAACCACGTGTAGAAAGTTATTCCTGAGGAGGCCACTTGGGAGTTGGAGGGAGATTTGCAAAAATCTCATCCAACCCTGCTCTAAGAAGGGAACGAACACTGAGGATAGTGTTTTACTGAAGGGGGAAAGGATGTGATGTAACACTCTTTTTCTATTACCAAGGCTTAATCACTCTGATACCAAATTGAAGCACTCTTCACCCCACTTCTAGGGCCAGGCAGGTGCTACCTTACGGAAAACAACTCATACAAGCCTTATAAAAACAACATGCATTTAATCAAAGAAACACATTTAAGCTCAGAGTAAGCATAAGAATTATTACTAACATAAATAATCCATGGAAATAACATTAATCCAAATGCACAACAAAATACATGATAATTATAATACACAGAGATACAAAAGCATAATTAAAGCATCATCTGGTACTTATCTTTGAAAACCTTGGCGATTCCACCAACCACGTGCAGGCCTTCCACAAACCTCCCAGCCTTAGACCACATTGCTCGTCATCTCATCAGTGGGTCACCCCCGAGCTGGGACTAAGCTCCACCCCAAGGAAAGGAATCCTAGGCTAGGTTGAGGTTACAGGGAAAACAACACAGAAAGTCTGGAAGGATTCTTCCCAGGATGCCATCTTACACCCACTACTTCCAGACTCTCATTCCCCGCATGCCTTTTCTACCTGGGAGTATACACCTTCACAAGCACAGTCCATCGGTGCTACAGCTCCCTCTCTGGGTCTCGGAAACAGGCCAGATTAGGAAGTCTCAGAGCCCGAAGCTGGTGTTGGACACTCTCTGGAAGAAACCACTTCCCAACAAAATCTCTCACCTGGAAAGAGTTGCTCACGGGCCTGACAACCTGCCTCTTCCAACAACAGTCACCTCCCTCACCTGGAGAGAGGTCACACACAAGCTCAATCACAACTTTCACTGGACAACAAACCACATGCAGTCTAGCTCTGCGTGGCCACCACAGCCAACTGGGAATACAGACACGGGCTTCCCAAAAAGGTTCAGCAATGATGGAAAGGTCTCACAGTGATGGTTTTTAGGATTGCATGACAAGCAATTACCATAGGGATCGACACAGACTCCATGGCTCAGAATGGAAAGGGTGAACCTAGCTTTTCAGAAATGAACACAGGCTTCCCGGCTCTCAGAAATAGAGGGTGTACACGGATTTTTAGAAACAAACACAGGCTTTCCCGTTTCTCAGGAACGTACGAGGTATTCTTGCAGAGGTCGGGTATTTCCTACTATTCATAGCTCCATACACACTCAGGAAGTTGGGTGGAATGGAGGAGGGACCCCTCTCATGGCTCATCTCAGTCATTTTATTTGCATGCACCAGGGTTGACACTTGTCACCCTTGGAACTGCATGCGTTCCATCAACATGCATCTCCTTTGCATGTTTTCCCCTTGCTAGGAACTTAGGATAAAAATAAAACATAAAATGCACATGTTCTTTGGAATAATAATAAAATATTATTCCCAAGGCTTAAGCCCCTAGGCTTAGCCCCTAGGTTCAACACTTAGCCCCTTTTCCCACCTTCCAGCCCCTAATTCCTTGCCCACTCTGTGGAAGCTTAGTCCCCCATCACTCATTCATCGTGGTCAGTTTGCACGCGGTGGTGTTTATATTTTATTAATGTGTTGCATACATACAGGTACAAAATCAGGCCCTTGGCCTCCAACCCTTAGGCTCTTTGGCCTAACAATCACATAAGCCCACCGGATTATACAAACTTGGCTCATCAGCCTATAATAAATTTTTACAACTCATTTCGTAAACAAGATTTACAACTGGGCTTGGCCTTGGGGACATTACAATCCCCCTCCCTTATTTCTGCACTGTCCTCAGTGCAACTTTACACAGCATCTGCAAGCTTTTCAAAATTTTCAAAAAGATGCGGGTACTCTGCCTGCATAACATCTTCATGCTCCCATGTTGCATCCTCAGGACCATACCAGGTCCACTGGACCTTTACAATCTCTATAGCTCGATTCCAGAGCTATTTTCTTTTCCTGTCCAATATGCGCATAGGATGCACTTGCAAGACACCTTCTGGTTCCACCTGAATCGCATTCCAATCGATAACATGATTAGCATCAGGTATATATTTCTTAAGTAGTGAAACATGAAACACATTATGTACAGTCATAGATGCAGGTAATGCAAACATGTATGAAACTGGCCCAATCGTTTCCAGGATTTCAAACAACCCACAAAATCTTGCTGCCAACTTGGCACAACTTCCCAACTTCAGGGAACTCCTGTTAGTTTTCACTTTCAGGAAAACGTAATCACCCACTTTGAATTCTCTGTGGGTTCTGTTACTATCAGCGTAACTTTTCTGCATGTCCTGGGCAGCTTTTAGGTTCTGTTTAATTCTTATGATTTGGTCTTCCATCTCTTTGAGCAGCGCAGGCCCAACTACTGCTCTTTCAGCTAGATTATCCCGACTCACTGGAGTGTTGCACTTTCTTCCATAAAATGCTTCGAATGGGATCATCTTCAACAATGTATGATACCCATTATTGTAGGTGAATTCTACCAAATGCAGGCAATCTTCCCACCTTGATGGTTTATCCATCACATACATTATTAGTATGTCTTTTATTACTCTGTTTACCCTTTCTGTCTGACCATCAGACTTAGGATGATACGCTATACTAAAGTTCAAATTCGTTCTGAATCCCTTAAACAGTCCTTTCCAGAAATTCAAGGTGAATTTTGGGTCCCTATCAGACACAATTGTCTTAGGAATTATGTGCAAGCATGCCACTTCTTTTAAGAAGACATCAACAACATCTGCTGCCCCGTGAGTGGTTTTCAGTGGAATAAAATGGGTAGCTTTTGTAAGCTTGTCCACCACCACCATGATTGAATCATGTTTCTTGCTTGTTCTGGGCAATCCTGTGATAAAATCCATTGTCACCACTTCCCATTTCCACTCAGGAATGGGTAAAGGTTGCAGCAACCCTGCTGGGTGCCTATGCTCAGCCTTAACTTTCTGGCACTCCATACATCTGGCGATGTATTCAGTGATTTCTTTCTTCATACCCGACCAAAATTAATGGCTTTTGACTACTACCACAGTCTTCTGATATCCAGGATGTCCAGCATAAGCCACGTTATGCATTTCTTTTAGAATTGCCAGCTTCAATTATTGGACATTGGGTACATACACTCTATTTTTATATAGAAGTAAGCCATCAGTTCCCAAGGTGTAACTTCCATGGGTCTGTGGTCTCTCACGCTGTTGTAGCTTTGCTACTAGACCTCTGTACTGCAAATCAACATTTGCAGCTTCCAAAATTCTGTCCTTAATCTCAGTCCTATACATGCTAATGGTTGTAGCATGTAATTCATGCACTTTTCTGCTGAGTGCATCAACCATCTTATTTTCTTTCCCTTTGATATGCTTGATATCAAAGTCATATTCACACAGAAACTCCAGCCATCTGGTTTTCCTGACATTTAAAGTCGACTGATCAAATAAATACTTCAGACCGTTGTGGTCTGTTCTCAATTCGAATCTCCTTCCCATGAGGTAATGTCTCCATTTCCTCAATGCGTGGACGATTGATGCCAGCTCTAAATCGTGAGTGGCATAATTCCTTTCATGCTCTTTCAGCTTTCGGGATTCATAACAGATTACAAATCCCTCTTGGCTGAGAACTCTTCCCAGTCCCTCCTTACACGCATCTGTGCACACCATGAAATCCATATTTGGATCTGCAATCTTCAGGATTGGAGCGTTAGTTAACAACTGCTTCAATCACTGGAAACTACTCTCACACTCTTTAGTCCACTGAAACTTCTTCTCCTTCCTTTGCAAGGAAGTGATAGGGTGATCTATCTTTGAGAATCCGGCTATAAACCTTCTGTGGTAGCCTGCCAGACCCATAAAAGATCTAACTTTTGCCACATTCCTTGGCAATGACCATTCTCAGATGGCCTCAACCTTTTCAGGATCCACAATGATCCCCTCTTCTGAAATAATATGTCCCAAGGAATGGATCTGCTTTTGATAAAATGAGCATTTTCTCATCTTGGCATACAATTGGTGTTCTCTCAACACTTGCAGCACCATTCTCAGGTGTTGCTCATGCTCTCCCTCTGACTTGGAATACACCAATATGTCATCCGGGAATACTATGACAAACTTGTCTAAATAGTCCCTGAATACACCATTCATTAAGCACATGAAAACAACAGGTGTGTTTGACAATCCAAACGGCACCACTGTGAACTCGTAATGACCATACCTTGTTCTAAAGGTGGTCTTGTTGATGTCCTCCTCATTTATTCTCACCTGGTGATATCCATATTTGAGATCTATTTTTGAAAATATTTTCCCGTCCTTCAACTGATAAAAAATATCATCGATCCTTGGCAGAGGATACTTGTTCTTGACAGTTACCTTGTTCAACTGCCAGAAATCACTGCACAGCCTCAATGTCCCATATTTCTTCTTCATGAATAGGACCGGGGCTCCCCAAGGTGACATGCTAGGGCCAATGTACCCCTTCTTTAGTAGCTCTTCAAGCTGTAATTGCAACTCTTTCAGCTCTGGCGTACTCATTCTATAAGGAGCTTTCGAAACTGGAGCTGCTCCTGGTATCAAATTTATAGAAAAATCAATGTCCCTCTTTGGAGGTAGTCCAAGTACCTCTTGAAATACATCCTTGAACTCTTTGAGTACCTCATGGTATTCCAACTTCAAGACTGCATCTCTGGATGCTTCTCCCACACGGGCTGCAAATAATTGACAACCTTTCATGTAACACTTGTTCAGTTGCATGGCTGAGATTTCTCTAACAACCAGGGCTCTGGGAATTCCTTGGATTGTTACCTGATTTCCCTCTTCATCCAGGCATGTAAACCTCTTGTTACATCAGTCCAGAAGGGCATGGTGCTGGCCCAACCAGTCCATCCCAATTAAGCAGTCGTAAGAGCCTAAAGGCAGAATATTCAATTCAGCCTTAGTGCTCAATCCTTTCATGTCCATTGAACATGACTTAACCAATTCAGTGACCTTCCTTTTGGTTCCTATGGCTAACTGCACTAGCCAAGAATTTTCATGTTTGCTTCTTGTTAAACGCAAACTTTCCACTATTCTAGGATCTACATAACTATGGCTAGCCCCTTAATCAATTAAAATAATGAGTGGTCGGTTGTTAATCATACCTTCCACTTCAATCATGTGCGATTGAAATTATGCTTGCTTGTTGTCCAGGGCTACGTAGATTCTTGGAATTATGCTACCCATATCCTCCACTGTTTCAGCTTGCTGGACAGTATGGACAGTTCTCGCTTTATCTTTTTTGTGGGGGCAGTCTCTATACCTATGGTTCCCTTTACATCCCCAACACTCCATAGGTGGCGGTCTTGGCATCTGCTCACTCCCTTCAACTTTCCTGGGCTCTCTAAAAGATGACTGTCCCCAAGGACTGTTTCTGAAAAAGGGAGGCTTGTTTCCCTTTTGCCTATGTTCCTTCTTAAACCTCTTCTAGTCATCCCAATCCTTCTGAAGGATAGACATTTCTCTTTGTTGTTCATACAAGCATTTCACCCTTCTTATTGTTTCTTCCATAGTCTTAGGATCATCATATATAATCTTGTCACCAATAGAAGGTGGAAGTCCACTCAGATACCTATATATTTTGACAGTCTCATCTTTGATGAATGGAACATACTTCAACAGTTCCAAGAAACTTCATTCCTACTCATTAATGGTCATGTTGCCTAGCTTGAGTTCGAAGAACTCCTTCATCTTTCTGTCATAATATATTTTGGTCAGGTATTTCTTCTCGAAATACCTCTTAAACTCCTTCCAAGTGATATCTTTCTCTCTGATGTGCTGCACTTGCACAAACTAATCCCACCACATGGATGCTTTTCCTTTTAGTTGATACATTGCAATTATTCCTTCTACATGTGCGGAATAATTCTGCAGTTGGAAATATTTCCTCATGCCTAGCAACCATGTTTCAGCATCTTCCTCCTTCTTATGTTCACCATCGAACATTGGAGGCTTGATCTTGTTCATCTCCCCTTTCAAATCATCCATTCTAGATTTTCGGTGTTTTCTGGTAGGAGACGAGCTTGAACTACTGCGTGCCTCCCTACTGGAATGCTTCTGGGAGCGACAATGATGTCTACTACTACTCCTCGATCTTCTTCTCCTCTCAGGGGTCCTGACACTTCTTGATCTCCTTTTTCTCTCAGGGTTTCTGTGACTCTCTGTCTTGCTTAAGTCCCTTCCCTTCACCAATTTCCTTTCTATTCTTTCCAGGCTCTTCAACATTTTTAAGTTGAATTCACCCTGCCGATCCCTAACTTTCTTGAGCTTTCGGTTATCATCTCGGCGTGCCTGGGCATCTCTTTGCAATCCTTTAATGATTTTCATTATGTGCCCTTCCTTGTATAATTCTCTTCCATGCCCATTGGATTTCGATCCTTTGACTCCCAGGTTGACATCTCTTCCTTCTCTTTCATCCTCTAAAATGGAGGCAATCCGCACCTCTTCCATTTCTATACTCAACGTCAATTAACTGGTGTCCTGACACTCGTTGAACTCTGCACATTTAATGTGCAATCAATCCAAAGTTTGTTAGGCCTTAAACCTTTAATAAAATCACAATAATCATAAACCAACGTGAGTGAGAAACATTTGACTTCACAAGGTTTTCTGAGCTCTGTCGGCTCTGCAATTTTCGGGACTTTGGGTTTTCGGTACCCGGGAGTTCACTATGCAGTGACTCCTAACTTCTTGTCACTACAATCCCCGAAATATGAAATTTTGGTTTCCTTGCTCTCTGGGCCCACAACACAGCGATCTCCCTTAAAACCTATTACGGTTCTTCAGTCTCCGATGGCTTTTGTACTTCGGGACTTCGGGTTTCAGGACTTCGGGTTTTCGGTACCTGGTAGTTCACTATGCAGTGACTTCCAACTCCTTGTCACTGCAATCCCCGAAATCCAAAATTATGATTTACTTTATTCTCCAAGCCCACAACATAGCTATCGCCCTTAACCGCAGTGGCACGTGGCACATTCTGGAGGATCCACGTCTCCATAGGTGATATCTTCGGGTCCCACCATCCTCGCCTGTCTTTTCAATTCTCTAGCATGTGGTACACATCCATGCACCCACGTCCATTCCAAGAAAAAATCCAATGGTTAGGTCCCCTCTCAGATCTACGGCGCATATCTTTTCAACGTTTCAGGGTTTCGAGCATCGAAAGTCTGTGTATCCAATATCTTGAACTTCCGTTTGCCGAAATCCAAAAATTACGGTTTACTCGTCAACTTGATCCGACGGTCAACTCCCTTCCTATGATCTAAAGTGTAGATCATTTCAGGATTTCGGGTTTTGGGTTTTGGAGGTGTTCGCCTCCCTCACTTCCCATCTCCTGACTTTGCGAAATCCGAAAGGTTTTCGTGACTAACTCAAGCGCAACTCTGCCAGATCTAGCGGTCGAGCCTTCCTCCCAGATCTACAACGTAGATCTTATCGGGTTTTCGAGAGTTCGCGTATCGCGATTCCCATGCTCTTGTGCAACTCCAAAGGGTTTTTAAATCCTGCGCACACTTTCTAGATCTGACGGTCATGAGGGTTTGCCTTCCCTCCCAAACATATGCTAAGGCTCCAACACTTCTAGTGTGGAGTCCTCTCTCCCTATGGCCATAGACCACACCAACTGTTGTTTCACAACACCTCTATACCTCCTAAGCTTGTAGGCATGGTCAAGTAACTCCTTGACACTCTGGATCATTCCAGGGTCCGAAATTGGTCCTCCAGACACAATTTCTCCTCACACCCTCGGTCGAAAGACCACTCAACTGGCCCATCTAGTCTCAGTGTTGAAACCTTGGCTCTGATACCAAATTGTAATGCCACTTTTTCTGTTACCAAGGCTTAATCACTCTGATACCAAATTGAAGCGCTCTTCACCCCCCTTCCAAGGCCAGGCATGCACTACCTTGTGGAAAACAACTCATACAGGCCTTATAAAAACAACATGTGTTTAATCAAAGAAACACATTTAAGCTCAGAGTAAGCATAAGAATTATTACTAACATAAATAATCCATGGCAATAACATTAATCCAAATGCACAGTGGAATACATGATAATTATAATACACAAAGATACAAAAACATAATTAAAGCATCATCTGGTACTTATCTTTAAAAACCTTGGTGATTCCACCAACCATGTGCAGGCCTTCCACGAACCTCCCAGCCTTAGACCACACTGCTCGTCAACTCAGCAGTGGGTCACCCCCGAGATGGGACTAAGCTCCACCCCAATGCAAGTAATCCTAGGCTAGGCTAAGGTTATTGAGAAAACAACATAGAAAGACTAGAAGGATTCTTCCCAGGATGCCATCTTACGTCCACTACTTCCAAACTCCCATTCCCCACATGCCTGTTCCGCCCGGGAGTATACACCTTCACAAGAACAATCCATCGGTGCTACACCTCCCTCTCTGGGTCTCGGAAATAGGCCAGATCAGGAAGTCTCAGAGCTAGAAAGCTGGTACTAGACACTCTCTAGAAGAAACCACTTCCCAACAAACTCTCTCACTTGGAGAGAGTTGCCCACAAGCCTGACAAATTTCCTCTTCCAACAAAAATCACCTCCCTCACCTAGAGAGAGGTCATACACAGGATCAATCATAACTTGCACTGGCCAGCAAGCCACGCGCAGTCCAGCTCTGCGTGGCCACCACAACCAATCGGGAATACAGACAAGGGCTTCCCAAACAGCTCCAGCAATGACAGCAAGGTCTCACGATGATGGTTTTTGGGACTGAGTGACAAGCAATTCCCGTAGGGATTGACATAGACTCCACGGCTCAAAATGGAGAGGGTGAACCCGGATTTTCAGAAATGAACACAGGCTTCTCGGCTCTCAGAAACAGAGGGTGTACACAGATTTTCAGAAACAAACACAGGCTTTCTTGGCTCTCAGGACCATACGAGGTATTCTTGCATAGGTCGGGTTTGTCCTACTGTTCAGAGCTCCGTACACACTCTGGCAGTCGGGTGGAATGGAGGAGGGACCCCTCTCATGGCTCATCTCAGCTGTTTCATTTGCATGCACCAGGTTTGACACTTGTCACCCTTGGAACTGCATGCGTTCCATCAACATGCATCCCCTTTGCACGTTTTCCCCTTGCCAGGAACTTAGGATAAAAATAAAACATAAAATGCACATGTTCTTTGGAATAATAATAAAATATTATTCCCAAGGCTTAAGCCCCTAGGTTCAACACTTAGCCCTTTTTCCCACCTTCCAACCTCTAATTCCTTGCCCACTCTGTGGAAGCTCATTCCCCCATCACTCATTCATCATGGTCAGTCTGCCCGTGGCGGTGTTCATATTTTATTAATGTGTTGCATACATACAAGTACAAAATCAGGCCCTTGGCTTCCAACCCTTAGGCTCTCTGGCCTAACAATCACATAAGCCCACCGGCTTATACAAACTTGGCTTACCAACCTATAAGACATTTTTACAACTCATTTCGTAAACAAGATTTACAACTGGGCTCGGCCTTGGGGACATTACATGTGATATCCCCAAAAATAAAATATTTTTGAAATTTAAAATTGCTGGAAATTTATTTCCGTTTTTAGTAAATTCGAATTTGAATTTTTTTTTGCCATTTATGGCAATTCCAAATTTTGAATTTGGTAATTGTAATTAATTATTTTGACTGTTGAGGAGAGACCTGATCTGACCCAACTAACTATTTGAATATCACACTTGGATGGAAACAGAGTATTTTATGTTGATTGCAGGAGGTCAAATGGAACATCCATGTTAAATTTAGTTGACCATGACTCCATGAGTGGGGAACATGTTGGAACTACCTCTGGGCTAATTATTACAAGTGGAAAATTAGTGATTTGGCCATTGGCAGCCCCTGAAAATCAGGTATTTAGAAAAGCTGTGAAAATTCCCAAGGGAGGGAAAAAGACCTGGGCAAAATGGATAAATAGCATATGTGAGGAGGCAGGATGCTGCCAAGTATGTTGGGAAAGGAGACTTTTGATTTACTTGTTGTTATGAACATTGCTTGAGTGTGAGGCAAGGAAAAACTACAAGAGCTGTAAGACATTGCTGAAGAGAAAATTTTCCAAGTTCTCCCTCATGGATTCATGGTCAGGCTAGGGGGTGAATCGGGAAAGTTGTTTGGCTTCCCTGTTCTACAGTTGGGAGGAACGTGGTTGTTTCCTTTGTTTTTCCGCAAGCTGGTTCAGATATGTAATCTTTTCCTTACTCTGTCCTTGGATGTTTTGTGTGTAACTGATATTATGCATCTACTTGCTCTAAATCAAAATAATTCTTTCAATGGATGATATCTATCGTGGTATTAAATTTACAATCACAGTCTAAATTCTGGAGTGGTCCCTCCCGAAAATATGGAATACTAGGAAAATTTATTTAAATATGATTTGAGCAATCAGACAGGCTTAATTTGAAGTCAGAATGCTAGGATACTCTGAATTCTTGAAGAAGACCAATCTGCATAGATATGGGTTTATTTATGAGACTGAAGTATTAAATAGATCTAAATTTGAGCAATCGGAGTTGAGTCATTTTGTGTTGAAAGGAAACATTTAAATGTATCGCTAATTCCAAA
>ML782259.1:418078-434557 GCA_009831015.1 Picea engelmannii
CTTATGGATCACCTGGGCACTCATATATTATACACATATATACGTATTGGAAAATAAAATGCCAACTGGAAGTAATCCATCGACATTAGAAAGTTAAGGAAATCTAGAAAACCCCTTTTTTTTATCAGATGCTAAAACAATCATGGGAATTGACGCATAACAGTAGATTTTATGCTTCCCTTGTTTTATTTAAAGCGCGGTCTACCCTTTCCACAGTCAAAGTCTGTAACGAATTTAGAAATTTGCGAAAACCTTAAGAAGATCCAGAACAATTTTTGAATTGAATTTGTCACTCTGTCTTTTTTTTACTGAGTTTGTAAACTCTGTTCATGTTTTCATTTTTCGGCATTTCGGAGTTTATTGGTTCAAGTTGCATAGAGTTCTTGCAAACGCCGAAACCCGAAGTGGCCCCATAGCCTGATCAAATTTTTTGATTCAGCGATTATCGTTGTGTGTTGTTCATGCATCAAGCATTACCAAACGTCGAAACCTGATATTGGTTGGGGCCCATACCTTTTCATGTTTTCGCAATTTGGCATTGATGTTGTGCAATGTTTTTTGCATCAGGAGTTAGTAAACCCCGAAACCCAAAATTGTTGGGCCCACACCCTAATAGCATTTCACATTTCATCTTTTCCTGTTTCATTTTGTTTGTGTGTTGTGTGTTTTTAAACCCTGAAATCGTGAACCCCGAAACCCCGAAGTGTTGGTCCCACTTTCCTTTCACTTTTCGCAGTTCGGGAGTTTCTATATGTTGGTGTTTGGCATTTGAGATCGCGAAATCCTGAACCCTGAGACCCCAAAGTGTTGGGCCCACAATCTTTCTGCATTTCGGGATTTGGCAAACAACATGGTCTTTTGTTACATAAATGAAGTGTCGTTCATTGCATATGGTATCAAAGTAAAAGCTACAACACTGGGCCTGAATAGGGCCACACGAACTACTTAGTATAAATCTCAACGTATGTAAAACTAATAAATCTTATGGTTACAAAAGGAAAGCCATTTCTGTTTTTGTAAATTATGGCAGCACAGGAGGGTGCAGAAATCAGGATGGAAGGAAATCTGCAGCAAGGACCTCCTGGAGATCCAAGACAGAACAGTGATGGAAGCTCACCCACGGAGGTGTTGGAAACAATGAGAAATCTTATTGTTGAACTACAGGTTTTCAAAGACGACAATGAAAAATTGAAGAAAGCACAGCAAGAACAACAAGAGATAAATGAATTCCTGCTACATAGTATAGCAACCAAGAAAATCCCAAAAGATGATAACCATGACGAAGAAGTCAGCAAAAAGGGCCTCCAAGAATTCTGGACCGAAAATAGAAAAAGGAGATAGTTCGTCTAAAGGGACACCTTCAGTTGAGAACAAAACTATACCAGACAGAAAAAGAAAACAAGTAGACCACCTTGAAGGAGAATTTAAAAAGATTAAACCAACTACCTTTGATGGAGAATCCAGGACAAGAGAAGAAGCTGAGGCGTGGTTGTTGGACATCAAAAAATACTTCCATATCTATAACTATTCCAGCAACATGAAGTTCAGAAAGGCCATCTACAATCTAAAGGGGAACGCCAACATTTGGTGGCAGGACTTGAAATTGGCCAAGGGCCTAAAGGAGAAATAGTTGGAATGGTCTGACTTTAAGAAGTATTTTAAGAAACAATACCTTTCTGAAAGTTATTATGAAAGGAAGACGAAATAATTTTACGAGTTACGACTCAGACAGATGACAACGGAGGACCTTATAAATAAATTTCTGGAACTACTAAGGTTCGTACCATACATCCGGGAGGATAAGGTAAAAATCCATTCTTAAGTTGTTTACCACAGTCCTGCAGGGACAGAATTGAGTTTGATAACCCCAAATCCTTGAGTGAGGTATTCAAGAAAGCATGAATGTGCTATGACTAGTATAAACAACGGGTAGAGTTTCCCAAGGCCTGGAAGCATAAGAAGCAAGATCGAATGAACCAACAGAAGAAGGGATACCAGCCAGCTCCTTATCGGAATGCAGCAAAAAGTTTCCCAATGAAGGATTTTCGCTCCAATCATCCGAGTGCGCAAGGTAGCGGTAAACCTGGAAATGAAGAAGTTTGGGGACAACTCCCACGAGCCATTAAAGTGTTGGGAATGCGGAGAGCCTCATCTAAGGAGGATCTGTCCATGTTTAATTTCAACAAACAAAACTGTTGTTCACAATTTGCAGGAAGCCTCGACGGTGTGAGACATGGGCAGAAGCCTGCATCGGATAAATGCAGCCATAGATGGTCGACAAGCTGACCACCAGTCCTCGGTGGTAGAAATCGAAGGTAAAATCAATGACACTCAAATTTTTGTTTTAATTGACCCTGGAGCTACATTAAGTTATATTACTCTTTATGTAGTAGAGTCGAATAAACTTAAGAGACTGAAGCACGCAAAATCATGGCTTGTACAACTAGCAACAGGTACTAAAAGGAAAGTAGTTGAATTTATTTCTGATTTTGAGTTCAGCTTAGATGGTCAAAAGATAAGGACCAATCTGAACATCCTACCACTAGGATCTTATGATATGATTATCGGGATGGATTGGTTGGAACAACAAAAAGCAGTACTAGACTATTATACAAAGATACTTAGCTATAAAGATGAATTTGGCACTGTTAGAACAACCCAAGGCATACAAAAACCTGTGTCAATCAAACAAGTTTCCGTGATGCAACTCAAGAAATGTATTAGAAAGGGATGTTAGGTTTATGCCATTTAAGTGACGAATCTATTAGAAAAAGAAGATAAGCCAAAGTTAGAAGACTTTGTTGTCCTACATGAATTTAGAGACATGTTTGTGGATGAGATACCAGAATTACCTCCTAGAAGGGAAATAGATTTCTCCATGGACTTAATACCCAGATTAGCCCCTATCTCAAAAGCACCCTACCGAATGAGTCTACCAGAACTGACAGAATTGAAAATACAATTACAGGAATTGTTGGACAAAGAGTATATCAGACCGAGTGTCTCACCATGGGGAGTGCGAGTCTTCTTTGTGAAAAAGAAAGACGGTACTCTAAGACTATGTATCGATTATAGACAACTGAACAAAATGACCATTAAGAACAAATACCCCTTACCTAGGATAAATGATCTGTTTGATCAAGTTAGTGGGGCCAAGATCTTTTCAAAATTGAATTTACGATCCGGTTATCATCAAGTTAGGATAAAGGATGAGGACATAAACAAAACAACTTTTCGAACAAGATACAAACATTACGAGTTTGTAGTCATACCTTTCGGACTCACTAACGCACCAACCACATTTATGTGTCCGATGAATAGTATTTTCAGTCAATACTTAGACAAGTTCGTGGTAGTATTTATCGACGATATTCTGGTCTATTAAAAAACGGAGGAGGAACATGATGAACACTTAAGGATATTGCTGCAAACGTTGAGAAAACACAAACTGTACGCCAAATTTGACAAGTGTGACTTTTATCAAAAAGAAATACAATATCTAGGATATGTAATTTCAGCAGAAGGCATTGTCGTAGACCCAGAAAAGACAAAATCCATTATGGAATGGTCAGTACCTAAGGATGTAGAGGATATACGGTCATTCATGGGAATCACCAGATATTACCATAGGTTTATAGAAGGGTTTTCCAAGATAGCCTACCCTATCACGTGACTACAAAAGAAAGGAACCAAGTTTAACTGGTCGCAAAAGTGTCAAGACAGCTTTAACAAGCTGAAAGAATTATTGACATCGGTACCCATTTTGAAGGTAGCAGACCCAGATAAAGACTTCACAATTTGTGTTGATGCAAGTAAAGAGGGACTAGGTGGTGTCTTAAATCAGGAAGGGCACGTGATTTGTTACGAGTCCCAAAAATTGAAAGAACATGAGCGAAATTATGTCACTCATGACTTAGAATTGGCAGCAGTAATACATGCCTTAAGAATGTGGTGACACTATATAATGGGTAGAAAATTCCTACTATTGACAGATAATAGCGGGGTGAAATATCTGTTTAACCAACCAGATCTTAATGCAAGACAACCAAGGTGGCTAGCCTTCTTTATCGAATTCGACTTCAAGGTCAGACATATCAAGGGTAAGGAAATTAAAGTAGCAGATGCTTTAAGCAGAAGAGTCCATGGGTTATTTGAGATAAACATCACCAGGGAAAAAAGTGATCTGGAACAAAGAATAAGGACGACAGGTATCAACGATGGAAATTACACTAAGATAATGAAAAAATTACAAAAAAAGACCACCAACTCTGACAAACCAAATCTAAGCATCGACAAGAAAGGACTATTACAACTCAAAAACATACTTTATATACCAGATTCAGCCGAATTGAAATCAACAATTTTGGACGAAGTGCATAAGAAACCGTATTCTGGCCATCCAGGTTACCAGAAAACAATAACAACACTTAGAAAACTATTTTTTTGGCCTAGTATGAAGGGAGAAATAGCAGAATACTTGGGTAGGTGCCAAGATTGTCAGCAGGTTAAGGCCAAGCACTAGCATCCAGCCTGCCTATTACAGCCATTATCAGTACCAGAATGGAAATGGGAGACTATATCATTGGACTTTATAACAGGTTTTCCTAAGACTCAGAAACATAATGATTCTATCATGGTTGTAATCGATAAACTCAGTAAGTCTGCACACTTTATTCATGTAAAGTCTACTTTTAAATCTATAAACATTGTTGAAATATTCATGAAAGAAATTTTTAGACTGCATGGTATTCCTAAAATGGTGATTTCAAATAGAGACGTTAAATTTACATCCACTTTTTGGAAGGAATTATTTGCAGGGATAAACACTAACTTCAATTTCAGTACAAGCTATCATCCACAAATGGATGGACGGACCAAAAGGACAAACCAAATCATAGAGGATATGCTTCGCATGTACGTAAGAACAAAACCAAGCAAGTGGGAAGACTACCTGCACTTGGTAGAATTTGCATATAACAATGGGTACCAAACTTTGTCTAAGTTGAGCCCTTTCGAAATACTGTATGGAAGAAAGTGTACAACTCCAATTAGCTGGGATAACCCAGCTGACAGACTCATGGTTGGACCAGAGATGCTCCAAGAAATGGAGAACATGGTAAGAAAGGTACAACAAAACTTGAAAGAAGCAAAGGACAGACAGAAGAGCTATGCAGATCAGAAAAGAAGACACTTGGAATTTCAAGTGGGAGACCATGTTTACTTGAAGGTCAAAGCCCAAAAATCTCGTTGAAGTTAGGGATATGTGCCAAGCTAGCACCCAGGTTTTGTGGGGCATTCAAGATACTAGCTCGAATTGGACCCGTAGCATACCAACTTCCACTTCCAGCTAATCTAAGAATTCATAATGTATTTCATGTTTCTTTGTTGAAAAAGTATATTCATGACCCTACTCATATGATTGATTGGAATTTGGTGCAGATGGAACCCCTGTGCATTCTAGACCGGAGAGAAATAACACTTTGGAACATAGTCATCACTCAGGTAAAGGTGCAATGGAAGCACTTTAGTCCTGAGGAGGCCACTTGGGAGTTGGACAGAGATTTGCGGAAATATCATCCAACCCTATTCCATGAAGGGAACAGAAACTGAGGATAGTGTTTTACTGAAGGGGGAAAGAATGTCATATCCCAAAAAATAAAATATTTTTGAAATTTAAAATTGCTGGAAATTTATTTCCGTTTTTAGTAAATTTGAATTTCAAAAAATTTTGCCATTTATGGCAATTCTGAATTTTGAATTTGGTAATTGTAATTAATTATTTTGACTGTTGGGGAGAGACCTGATCTGACCCAACTAACTATTTGAATATCACACTTGTATGGAAACAGAGTATTTTATGTTGATTGCAGGAGGACAAATGGAACAACCATGTTAAATTTAGCTGACCATGACTCCATGAGTGGGGAACATGTTGGAACTACCTCTAGGTTGATTATTACAAGTGGAAAATCATTGATTTGGCCACTGGCAGCCCCTGAAAATCAGGGATTTAGAAAGCTGCGAAAATTCCCAAGGGAGGGAAAAAGACCTGGGAAAAATGGATAAATAACATATGTGAGGAGGCAAGACGCTGCCAAGTATGTTGGGAAAGGAGACTTTTGATTTACTTGTTGTTATGAACACTGCTTGAGTGTGAGGCAAGGAAAAACTGTTGGAGCTGTAGGACATTGGTGAAGAGAAACGTTTCCAAGTTCTCCCTCATGGATTCATGATCAGGCTAGGGGGTGAATCGGGCAAGTTGTTTGGCTGCCCTGTTCTATGGTTGGGAGGAACGTGGTTGTTCATTTTGTTTTTCCACAAGCTGGTTCAGATATGTAATCTTTTCCTTACTCTGTCCTTGGATGTTTTGTGTGTAACTGATATTATGCATCTACTTGTTCTAAATCGAAATAATTATTTCAATGGATGCTATCTATCGTGGTATTAAATTTACATTCACAGTATAAATTATGGAGTAGTCCCTCCCAAAAATCTGGAATACTAGGCAAATTTATTTAAATACGATTTGAGCAATCAGAGAGGCTTAATTTGAAGTTGGAATGCTAGGATACTCTGAATGCTTGAAGAAGACCAATCTGCATAGATATGGGTTTATTTCTGAGACTGAAGTATTAAATAGATCTAAATTTGAGCAATCGGAGTTGAGTCATTTTGTGCCGAAAGGAAACATTTAAATGTATTGCTAATTCCAAACAATCATGCATCTTAAAAGAGACTTCCTTTATATATATATATATATATATATATATATATATATATATATATATATTTAAGAATTGAAGAGGAATACGAAATAGCAAGAACTTTATGGATCACCTGGGAACTCATATATTATACACATATATATGTATTGGAAAATAAAACGCAAACTGGAAGTAATCCATCTACATCAGAAAGTTAAGGAAATCTAGAAAACCCCTTTTGTTTATCAGATGCTAAAACAACCATGGGAATTGACGCCTAACAGAAGATTGTATGCTTCCCTTGTTTTATTTAAAGCGCGGTCTACCCTTTCCACAGTCAAAGTCTGTAACGAATTTAGAAATTTGCGAAAACCTTAAGAAGATCTGGAACAATTTTTGAATTGAATTTGTCACTCTGTGTCTTTTTTTTTACTGAGTTTGTAAACTCTGTTCATGTTTTCATTTTTCGGCATTTCGGAGTTTATTGGTTCAAGTTGCGTAGATTTCTTGCAAACACCGAAACCTGAAGTGGCCCCACAGCCTGATCGAATTTTGTGATTCGGCGATTGTCATTGTGTTTTTTTCATGCATCAAGCATTACCAAACGTCGAAACCCGATATTGGTTGGGCCCCATACCTTTTTGTGTTTTCACGATTTGGCATTAACGTTGTGCAGTGTTTTTGCATCGGGAGTTAGTAAACCCCGAAACCCAAAATTGTTGGGCCCACACCCTAATAGCATTTCGCATTTTGGCTTTTCCTGTTTCATTTTGTTTGTGCGTCGTGTGTTCATAAACCCCGAAACCCCAAAGTGTTGGTCCCACTTTTCTTTCACTTTTCGCAATTTGAGAGTTGTTATATGTTGGCGTTTGACATTTGAATTCGTTAAATCCCAAACCCCGAAACCCCGAAGTGTTGGTCCCACTTTCCTTTCACTTTTCGCAATTCGGGAGTTGCTATATGTTGGCATTTGACATTTGAATTCGTGAAATCCCAAACCCCGAAACCCCGAAGTGTTGATCCCACTTTTCTTTCACTTTTTCGCAATTCAAGAGTTTTTGTATGTTGGTGTTTGGCATTTGAGATCGCAAAATCCTGAACCCCGAGACCCCGAAGTGTTGGGCCCACAATATTTCCACATTTCGCGATTTGGAAAACAACGTGGTCTTTTGTTTCTTTTGTATTCGGTATTTTGTAATTGTTGAAACTCAATTGACCTCTGGTTTTTTTTCACAAAACTGTAGGAACATAGTAGGAATTTTTTTTACTGTAATGAATGGACTGGTAAAAACGATGGAGGATCTTCATCCGGGATAGAGGTAGAATAGAAATAACAGATCATATTATAGGTCATTGTGCACAGGGCATGACAAGTACATAAATTATTGTATATGAAAGTATCAAACTAATTAAGTAAATTTTTTTCTAAGAATTCCGCTTGCCATGAGGTCATACACCTTTAAGTATTCAAAATTTTCATAATTAGAATATTGTTTAATGGCATAAACCGTAGAGAACAAGATGGGATCCTTCGAGTTAACTGTGCTTGATGTGTAAGCTACTAGTGTGTAAGAATGAGACCTAAGTTTAGATACTACCTATATACATAAAAGTATGTTGGAGTAGTTTGAAAATTAAGAAAAGTGATAGAATTATGGAAGAATTTATCCACATAAGCTTTTATGTTCGAAGTAAACTAGACTGGTGTAATAAAGTCATTATGGACAGAAACGTATCTTACCTTCTCTTAACTTCTAAAGCTTAAACGAAATTGATTTATGTCATAGAGATGGTCAAAAAAAAAATTTATTGGTGAATTTGAGGTTCATTACATATGGACTGGTGATCGTGAAGATTACAAGTCTACATATAACCATTGTTTTCACCTTGGTTCAGGTCCATTTGTTAGCACAGCTAGAAGCAGCATGTCATTGCTCTTTCTTCGACTGAGGTTGAGTATCAAGGGGTTGTTAATGTCGCCACTAAGGATATTTAGCTTCAAAATATTCTCACTGAACTTGGAATGACTTTACAAATTTCATCAATCATCTATTGTGACAACCAAAGTGTCATCTAGCTCTCGAAGAACTTGATTCATCATCAACGGACCAACACATCGAGATCGACATCCATTTTCTTAGGGAGTTGACTCAGGAGAAGGTCATTGATTTGCACTATTGTCCTATAACATATCAGGTTGTAGACATCTTCACTAAACTGTTCATTGAGAGCAAGTATGTCCATCTTCAATATCTCTTGGGGGTGAGGGACATTTTTTTCTAGGGGGGTCACTTGGCCCTTCTTGCTTCATCCTCTCATGGGGGAGAGTTTTTTCCCACTGGGTTTTCTCCTTCCTTTTTTGTTTGAGGGGATATTTTGTACATGGGTACCTCATCACTATTTGTATCCTGGTCCCATATTTGCATTTTTGTTTATATTTCCCCCTAAGTTGCACTTAATGGGGGGTGTTAATGTGAATAGGGTTCTTTAGCTATCTAGCTCTTAGCTAGTTATTTGTTTTAGATCTCTTCACACCAGGTGAAGTTTACTTGGGGACTTTTTCACTTGATCCCATATTGTTTGTGTTTTTAGTCTCTTAGGTAGTAAATCCTATAAATAATCATCCATCGCTCTCATATGATCATCTCATTTTCAACGTATGCTTTTCATTTTCTTGAGTAGAATACAATTTACTCTTTCTCATTTCTAATTTCTAGTTTTTTTTTCCTTCATTCATTTGCATTCTTGGGGTGGCTTTTCAGCCAAATATTACACTTTGCACACATGCAATGGGGACAATATTCTTATTTTTTACCTTCCCCTTCTACTTCTCATCCTCATTGAAAGCTCAATGTTGGTCCATTTTCACTATGAAGGCCACCCAAGTACTTAATGACCACCCATGGGTTATTGGAAGAGATCCCCAACTGAATGGTGTGCTTTCTAAATTTTGTAGTGTACTCTCGTAAACACTTTTCCATTGCCTCCAACGATAGTGATGCCATCAAATCCATTGGTTCTCTTCACAATTGATAGAGAAAAACTGGGACTTAATAAGGTTTTTGAAGACCTCTCACTTAGTTACTAGCAGGTCTCTCTATAGCTTAAGTGTCTCAATGTCCCTTTCTTACCAAGTCTAGGCATGACCTTCTAACTTGAGTTTGGAAAAGTTATTTTCAACTCCTCTCATATATTACGCACATTGAAATAGACTTTTAATTATTGCGACCAATTATTAACTTAACTACATCTACCTCACCCCTGAAAGGCTTGATCTCAATCTTCACTTCCACTTTAAATAGGGGATGAAAAGATTGGTCATTGTAGCTTTCTTTTAAGCTTTGGTTATTCTCTTTTCTCGACTCTTCGTGATCATCTATTTTCTCATGAATTGCACTGTTATGAAAGGGCCTATATTTTTCTCAAGGGTGACAATGAGTAAGGTCAATCTCTTTAAAATGTCCACTACTTGATATTCAAACCTTGTAAATCTTAATTCCCCTTCATCAACGAGATTTTCGTTGCACTCGTCTGCCATTTTTTAGGATTCCCACTGCATCTTAACCCTTTTTAATGAGTAAGGTCAACCTCTTTAAAATGTCCACTACTTGATATTCAAACCTTGTAAATCTTAATTCCCCTTCATCAACGAGTTTTTCACTACACTCATCTGCCATTTTTTAGGCTTGCCACTGCATCTTAGCCCTTTTTCCTCTTGTTGATATGAAGGTGCAACTCTATCTCATATTTTAACTTTCTAAACTAGATAAGCATATACTTAAATCACACAAATTCTCAAATAAAACCACTCTTATACCAATATGATATGTAAATTGTCTTAGATATTCCAATGGTTTTCTCACCAAAACATAGATTAAACTACAATAATTATAGTGACCTTATGCTCATTTACATTACTATTATTGTTGTATTTTTAAATGATTTAAAGAAAAATTAAACACTATACAGATTATTTAAACTATAAGAGACACAACAGAACACCATAAAGACATTATTCACCCTCAAAAACCCAACAAGAATATGAGGGGTTATCCTTTTCTTCTTAATGAAACAAGTACAAGGAAAAAACATAGTTATCATTAAGTTCTATGTGGAGTTATGAGACATTATGCTCTACTTCAATGCCCTACAAAGTGATTTTCCACGTGCTTTGATATTTCTTCTCCTCTGAACTTATCTATTATAGACCATCAAATGCTCCAATACGGATTGAGTTGTTTTCCCTCCTTTAAAATAAGGTTTTAACTCCTATCCTTGGTCATTGGGGTTAGGGTTTTCGATTATTTGATGTTTCTATAAGTCTCTAGTTGACTTGCATGTGTTACTAACTCCACATGGGTTAATCATGGCCAATTGCACCGTAAACTCATTGAGGGCATACTATTTGCATGTAGACTTTATTTGAGATAAATGAACCACCATTAAAAAGTTCTCAACTAATAAAATATATAGAAAATATCCTAGTCAATTGTCCTTAAGGTTAGAGCTCCCACTAATTCCACTTATTTGAACCCCAACCAGAAGATTTTCAATTATGATCTGACAATGCCATTTTTAGGATTTGTTACAAATTGGCTAGTCTAGGTCCCAAGTTTTGTCTTCCTTGTCCCAAAGAATCAATAAAGTAGTATAATTAAAATCCATTTTAACCTCCACAACACAACATCATTTGTCACTTTGTTTCACCACAAAGATTAAAGAGTGCATTGTGTGTCATGCACTCATTATGTTGCATTGTTCCACACCTTCAAAGAAAAGGACCAAAAATACAAACTTTAACACAACTCCAACCATGGTTGATTTGGTCTCATCTGATATCACATATTCACATAAATTTTATCAGTGTTGAGATTATTTTGTTCTTTCAAGGATCTTGTCCTCTCCAACTCTTTTTATATTTTGGCCAAGTCCCCAAGTTTTACATTTGCTTTCATCGAGTGACTTGTAAAATCCAATTCAACACCATATTTAGCGTGCCATTATAAGCATTAAAAGTGAGGCGTGCATGATCAGATATTGCACACTTCATTGTTTTGATTTTGATAAAAGATTGTTTTTCCACATAGGCCAATGCCAATGCCAACGCCAATGGAAACTTGGTTTAGTGTTGAAGGCAGTCGGTCTGTCAAGCTCCCATAGCAAAACATATTAGCAGTTAAGGCTAAGTGTTTAGAATTATATGTTACCCTGCTAAGGGACTGTCTTCGCATTAAAAGGGGCAACTTGTGGCACCTAAAGTATGTAGGATAATTGTATTTATTTTGGAATTTAAGGAAGCAATTGGGAAAAGAAACACGGTGCAACTCTTTATTAATGTAGTTATGTTGTCCTCGTTTTATAGGCATGGCATTTACCTTTGCAATAAACTCTTGTTAAGAGATTCTTCTGATTGGCGGATTTTTTGGTTTGATGGATTTATTCTTATCATTGTGGACATTTTTTACCCCTTTAAAATGCTCTACAATCTCAACAAAATGTTAAAAAAAATCATAATTCTCTCCACACAAAAAAATAAAAAAAAACAATGGTAAATAATTGAAAGACTTTATAATAATAATAATAATCTAATTTTAGGATCACGACTAAGTCAGACACCAATGACTAAGTCAGACACCAAAATTAGTGTATGAGGAGACCCCACTTTAGTTGATATAATGAATATATGTAAAAAGTTACTTACTACTAGAGCATCACACACCTATCAATTTATTTGCATAACAAAAAATGAATTCCAACTAGGGAAAGCTATGCAATCAATCATTTAGCAATTATGTTTAAAAGTTAATCTATATTTGCTTAGGTTTATAGGTTATAATCCAACATTAAGTGAAATCAATCATTTAGCAGTGTTATTAAAGACTTGTTTTTTATTGCAAGATTTTAAATCAAACAAATAGTTTCTTAGGTTCATAGGCTATTGTAACGTCCCTGACCACCAGCCCCTATCGGGTAACGCTACCTAAACCATTGTATCTTTTTTTTTTTTGTTTTGATACCAATTTGTAACTTCCCCAACGTTCCAGACTGGTCCATGCTACTCCAAATAATGATATGATATACATATATATATTTATAATGAAATTTCAAACCGACACAACATTTTGTTCATACACATTTCATGCAGAAGTGACAATAATACATACATGCAATAAACACATACAATTTTGATATCATTATAACACATGTACACAATACATATCACACAGAGAACAGATATTTGGTACTTATATTTTAATAGATGACCACCAACTATGTGTAGACCTTCCACGAACCTCCCAACCTTAGACCACATTGCTCATCACACTCAGCAGTGGGTCAACCCCGAGCTGGGACTAAACTCCACCTAGGGAAAAGGAATCCTAGACCTAGGTTGAAGCTACGGGAAACTGCACTGTGCAACTGGAAGGATTCTCTCCAAGGAGCCTACTTACACCCACTGCTCACGAACTCCCATTCCCCACATGCATGTCCCACCCCAGAAATATGCACCTTCATTGTTCCACAGTCCATCGACTGCTCCACTTCCCTTCCAGGGATTCAGTAACATGTTAGATCAAGAATTCTCATAGCTCTGTAGCTGGTACTAAACTCCCTCCGGAAGAAATCACTTCCCAACAAACTCTCTCACCTGGAGAGAGTTTCTCACAAGCCTCACAACCTGCTTCTTCAACCATGGGCCTGACAACTCGCCTCTTCAATCCACAACCACCAAAATTTGGGTAAGGAAAGGGGATGATTCAATAATTTACAGAGGTTCACAAAGGCGGAAATGACTCTGGATGCGCACTTTTTCAGTGCATGGGTGAACTGCACAAGGGATGTCTATCATGTTGAGGATGAACTCGTGGGAAACTAAATGGCCAGTCTAGTCAGAATGTTGAGAGTGAGCAAGGAAAATGGTTAGAATGGTCAGCTTGCATAATCGTGAGAGAGATGCAATGGTGAAAGCGAACTCCTCAAGAAGGTGGGCAGAATGGTTCATGAACCCCCAACAAAGTTGGAAATTCCCACATAAATTTGCATGTGTCCTGGGTGAAACTTCTCTCTCCAGGAGCATGCTCCTCTCCACTTGGAGTTTGTTCCTTTCCTCAATGGAACTTAGGATAATTGGGTTTATTTTCCCAACTTTAGTACTTTTCAGGGATACATTATAATATTCCCTTGGGTTAAGCCCTCAAACTTATCCCCTCTTTCTTATCCTCTCAACCCCATTTCTTTCCCTACCCAGTGGAGCTTAGTCCCCCACAACTCTTTCTTCATGGTTGGTTTACACGCAACGATGTATTTTATTAATAATCTGCATAATTACATATACAAAAATCAATCCCACTAACCTTAGAATGTAGGCTCTTTGGACTAATAAACACATAATCCTACAAGCTACCAACTTGGAACAGTTTCCCAACTTCAGGGAACTTATGTTGGCTTTCACCTTCAATAAAACATGATCGCCCACTTTAAATTCCCTGTGAGTTTTATTCTTGTTAGAATAAATTTTCTGTCTGTCTTGGGAAGCCTTTAAATTCTGCTTAATCTTCATCATTTTCTCTTCCATTTCCTTGATCAACTCTGGCCCAACCATTTCCCTATCAGCTAGGTTGTCCCAGCTTTTTGGGGTGTTTCACTTTCTGCCATAAAGTGCTTCAAACAGGCTCATCTTGAGTGATGTTTTATACCCATTGTTGTAGGAAAATTCTTTCAAGTGTAGATAATCTTCTCATTTATATGGTTTGTCCATCACATACATTTTTAACATATCTTCTATCACTTGGTTCACCCTCTTTGTCTTCCCATCAGACTCAGGATGATAAGAAGTGATGAAGTTTAGATTTTTTCCAAACCCTTTGAATAACCCCTTCCAGAACTTTGATGTAAACTTTGGGTCTCTATCAAACACAATTGTCTTGGGTATGTCATGAAAGAATGCTACTTCCCTCATATAAATATCAACAACATTAGTTTCCTTATTAGTAGTCTTAATAGGAATGAAATGGGAAGCTTTAGTAAGCCTTTCCACCACTACCATGATTACATCATGTTGCTTGCTTGTTCTGGGAAATCCAATGATGAAATCCATTGCCACCACTTCCCATTTCCACTCAGGAATGGGTAATGGTTGTAGTAACCCAACTAGGTCTCTATGCTCAACTTTGACCCTTTGACATTCCAAGCATTTAGCTATGTATTCAACAATATCCCTCTTCATGCCAGGCCAATAATATTGGCTCTTGACTGCTGAAATTGTTTTATGATATCCTGGGTGTCCTGCATAAGGCACATTATGCAGCTCTTTTAAAATTTCACTCCTTAATTCCAAAGAATGTGGTACATAAACTATGTTTTTGTACAAGAGAATTACATCAATTCTCAATTCATAATCTTCAGTTTCTGTTGCATTTTACCTTGCTACAATTTTCTTACCAATTCCATTTATTGCAAATATGCTTTTGCAACTTCAGAATTTTTTTCTTTAAGATCTGTCTGATACATGCTAATGGTTGTAGCATGCAATTCATGCACTCTCCTGCTGAGTGTGTCAGCCACTTTGTTCTCCTTTCCTTTGATGTGCTTGATATCAAAGTCATACTCACAGAGGAATTCCAACCATCTAATCTGCCTAGCATTCAAAGTAGGCTGATCAAAAAAATATTTCAGACCGTTATGGTCTATCCTTAGCTCAAACCTCTTTTCCATGAGGTAGTTCCTCCACTTCTTCAAAGCGTGCACTATGGATTCCAATTCCAAAACATGAGTGGCATAGATCATTTCATTCTCTTTCAATTTTCTGGACTCGACACATATCACAAACCCATTCTAGCTAAGGACTCCACCAAGTCCTTCTTTGCACGCATCTGTGCAAACCACAAAATCTTCATTCTGATCTGCGATCTTCAGAATTGGAGCACTGGTTGACATCTACTTCAATTGTTGGAAACTCTTTTCCCATTCTTCTGTCCATTGAAACTTCTTCCCCTTCCTTTTTAAGGAAGTGATGGGGTGATATATTCTTGAAAACCCTGCAATGAACCTTCTGTAGTAGCCAGCTAGACCCATGAAGGATATGATTTATGTCACATTCTTGGGTGTTGTCCACCCTTTAATGGCCTCAATATTTTCAGGGTCCATTGTTATCCCTTCTTCAGATATGAT
This sequence comes from Picea engelmannii, assembly GCA_009831015.1. NCBI lineage: Eukaryota > Viridiplantae > Streptophyta > Pinopsida > Pinales > Pinaceae > Picea > Picea engelmannii. The sequence goes on from ML782259.1 coordinate 433,954, forward strand.
ATGCGCCAAATAGTGAATTTTGTTTTGATAAAATGAGCATTTGCTCAATTTGGCATACAATTGATGCTCCCTTATCACTTGCAACACCATCCTCAAATGATGCTCATGCTCTTCTTCCAACTTGGAATATACAAGGATGTCATCCAAAAATACAATGACAAACTGTTAAGAACCCAATACTGAATACAAAAGCATCACAACAGATATAGAAGAACAATATAGAAAAACACCACTTTGTTATATCAAACTCTTGAGGTAGGGCAACACCATACAATGGATCCTATTATGGAAGGGATAATCTCCTATTCACTTGTCTCTTTGAGGGGGCATCCTCCTATTGAGTTACCACTCCAAATACAATAATTCTCTTCATGTCTCATTACATTGCTTGAACCTCTTTATATAGTGCTACCATCACCTATGAACATTCTAAAGGAGGAATCTTCTAGAAGTAGAACCTTCTAAGAAGACCTCTTACATTTAATATATCTAACTACCATAGTGGGCTTTATTTAATAATATAATGGACCTAGTCCACCTTACATTGAATGACCTCCACTATTATCACTATGGGCCCTCTGGGCCCCCCCACTACCTCTCTAGC
>ML782259.1:434607-481914 GCA_009831015.1 Picea engelmannii
TCTAGCTACCTTACATTCCATCCCCCTTATGAAAGCGTTGTCCTCAATGCTTGATGTACAACCATATACCAGGGTCCCATGGATAATTGTGGACCATAATGCTGAAGAAGATTGGAGAACCAAGGTCCCATGTAGAAAGGAAAGCCACCATGTTGAAGTATTCCAACCACCATTGTAAGCCTGGGTCCCATGTCCAAGTGCTCATGTGAACTCCCCGTGGAAGATTTTGGAACCCAATAACCAACTCAAAATGATGCTCCAAAGATTGACACCTATCATGTGGATCCAAATAAGAAGATCCATCCACATAGTGGAAAATGGTCGTAGCAGAATCTGGAAGGAATAATACCACTTTATAATATGCAGGATGGACACTGGTAATAATCATTGGCTCTCGATTTGTCACATTGATTCTCTCTACAGAAGGTGGATTAGAGTCATCAAATAAAATATGAAAGTGGTTGTCATCCCAGAAATAACAACTATCCATATACCAATCATCACAATCGGCCTCAAAATCATACCAAGCATATATTTCTTGATTATATTCATCCCTAATGTATGCCATAAGAAATAGTTGTTTCATGTTATCCAATGAATCTTGAATACTACAGAAACTATCATTGACACCATTTGCAAGGTTATGCAATCTAGCATCCAATGTGTCATACAATTTGGATTTGAATGCTTCAAGAATTCCCTTAAAGGTTTGAGAAGAAATAGCCATCTAATCACCCTATGAACTCTTCGGTCCCACAGCCGTCATGAAAAAACCCAAAAAATAGAATAATAACTTACTACAAAAAATCACGACGTTTTTCTAGAGAAACCCTGAAAAACTGTTGAATTTAAAATGCTCATAACTTCACTTCCCATACTCCATTTTGACTTATTTGTTTTTTGAAATTGGGTGAAATTGTGAGAGGAACTTATATCTATAATTTGTTTGGGAAAATTCGGCCTCCAACTACTACAGAAATAAATAAAAAAATCACGCCGTCGTCCACGGAAAAAACCCTGAAAATTTGCAGATTTTGAAACTTCAATATCTTGACTTCCCGGACTCTGTTTCAGACAATTTTTTTTTTCAAATTGGGTGTTTTTATGAGAGGGACTCAGATATACAACATTTTTCTGCAATTTTTTACACATAAATATACCGAAAATTAATGGAATGTCGCGGCCCTCTTTTTTCTTCTCTGAAAAAAAATCTGCAAAAGTAAAAAATGTTTGCCCACAATGTCTGCCAAGGAAAGTGCTTTGATACCACTTGTTAAGAACCCAATACCGAATACAAAATAATCACAACAGATATATAATAAAAATATAGAAAAACACCACTTTATTATATCAAACCCTTGAGGTAGGGCAACACCATACAATGGATCCTATTATGGAAGGGATCCTCTCCTGTTCACTTGTCTCTTCGAGGGGGCATCCTCCTATTGAGCTACCGCTCCAAATACAATAATTCTCTTCATGTCTCATTACATTGCTTGAACCCTTTTATATAGTGCTACCATCACCTAATAACATTCTAGAGGAGGAATCTTCTAGAAGTAGAACCTTCTAAGAAGTCCTCTTACATTTATTATATCTAATTACTCATTTATTATATCTAACTACCATAGTGGGCCTTATTTAATAATATAGTGGACCTAGTCCACCTTACATTGAATGACCTCCACTATTATCACTATGGGCCCTCTGGGCCCCCCCACTACCTCTCTAGCTACCTTACACAAACTTGTCTAAATATTCCTGGAAAACACCATTCATTAAGAACATAAAAATAGAGGGTGCATTTGATAACCCAAATGGCACCATTGTGAACTCATAATGCCCATACCTTGTCCTGAAGGAGGTCTTGCTGATAACTTCCTCTTTAATCCTTGCCTAATGCTATCCTGACCTGAGATCTATCTTTGAAAATATCTTTGCATCCTTCAATTGATCAAAGAGATCATCAATCCTTGGCAGAGGATACTTGTTCTTTATAGTTACTTTATTCAATTTTCTGAATTCGATGAACAATCTCAATGTCCCATCTTTCTTCTTCACAAACAAGACTGGGGCACCCCAAGGTGACACACTTGGGTGTATATACCCCTTCTTTAGAATTTCTTCAAGATGCATTTGCAACTCCTTAAGCTCTGGTGTACTCACTCTGTATGGAGTCTTTGATACTGGAGTTGCTCCAGGAATCAAATTAATAGAGAAATCAATATCTCTCTTTGGAGTTAGTCCTGGTACCTCCTTGAACACATCTTCAAAATATTTCAAAACTGCATGATCCTCTAGATTTGGCACCTTATCCTTAGATGTTTCCTCCATATGGGCTGGAATTATTTGACAACCCTTCCTGTAACAGTTCTTCAGTTGCATTGCTGAGATTTCTCGGACAGTAATTTCCTTAGGAATTCCTTGGACAGTTCTTTGATTTCCTTCCTCATCTAGGAAAGTGAATGCCTTGTTACGACAGTCTAATATGGAATGGTGTTGGTCTAACCAATCCATACCAATTAGGCAGTCATAAGATCCTAAAGGAAATATGTTCAAATATTCCCTTGTGCTCGGTCCATTCATGTCCATAAGACATGACTTAACCATCTCATTGAATTTTGTTTTGGCTCTAGTAGCCAGCTACACCAACCAAGATTTTCCATGCTTGTTTCTTGGAAATTTCAAACTTTCCACCATCTTAGGATCTATATAACTATGACTAGATCTTGAATTAAATAAAATAGTAATGGTTTGATTCTTGATCATACCTTTCACTTCAATCATATGTGATTGATACTCTGCTTTCTTGTTGTCCAAGGCTGCATAGATCCTTGGTACATTTCTTCCCATGTCCCCCACTATTTCAACTCATTGAACATTGTGACCGACTCTCTCTTTGTCACTTCTGTGAGGACAATCTCTAAACATATGATCACCTTTACAACCCCAACATTGAATAGGCATATTCATTGGCCTTTGACCACCTGTCTCAATCATTATGGGTTCTCTAGAAGTTGGTTGTCCCTAAGGATAATTTCTGAAGAATGATGTCTTAATTCCCTTCTTCCTCTGATCCATCTTGAATTTCTTCTTATATTCCCAATGTTTTTGGAAAGTTGGCCTTGCTTTTTTTTTATCATATAGGCACTTAGCTCGCCTTATGGTCTCCTCCAATGTTTTGGGATCATCATATTGTATTTTGTCACTGATGGATGGTGGAAACCCACTCAAATACCTTAGAATATTGACTGTCTCATCCTTGATGAAAGAAACATACTTCAACAATTCTAAAAACCTTCTTTCATACTCATCAATGGACATACTTCTCAGCTTGAGTTCAAATAACTCTTTCATTTTCTTATCATAGTACCTCTTAGTTAAGTATTTCTTTTCAAAATAATTCTCGAATTCCCTCCATGTAACATATTTCTCTTCAATGTGTTGCACATGCACAAGTTGATCCCACCACATGGATGCCTTACCTTTGAGTTGATAGATGAAAATTATTCCCTCTGCATGAGAAGAATAATTATGCAATTGAAAATACCTTCTCATGCCCAGCAACTATGTCTCTGCATATTCATCCTTCTTGTGCTCCCCGTCAAATGTAGGAGGCTTGATTTTGTTCATTTCTCCTCGTAGCTCATCCTCCCCAGACCTCTTATGCTTCCTAATAGGGGATAGACTTGAGTTGTTGTATACTCTCTTATTGGAATGCATCAGGGAGTGTTGGTGATGTCTGCTATCACTTTTTGTTCTTATGTGGCTTCCTTATTTGCTTGAGCCACTCTCCTTATCCAATTTATTTTATATTCTTTCCAAGCTCTGCATCAACTTTATGTTGAATTCTCCCTATTGCTCCCTAGCTTTCATGAGATTTTTGTTATATGCTCGGTGAGTCTAGACATCTTTCTGCAAATTTTCAATGATTTTCATCATGTTTCATTCTTTATCTATCTCTTCTCTGTGCCCATTGGAGTTCGATCCTTCAACTCCTAAATGGACATACATTCCTCTAACTTCAATTTCCGAACTATAAGCACCATGTGCCTTCCTCATTTCTCTGCACTATGCGACAATTCGGTTCGGTTTTGACAATCATTAACTCTGCAAAATGTGCAGTCAACCAAAATTTTGTCAGGCTAATAGACATTAATAATTTTCCAGAATAAACCAATCTGATTAAACAAAAAGAATATCAGATTCTATTTTTTGTGGGTCTTGGTCGGTCAAGAACTCCTCGGGATTCTATCTCTAAGACCCACTCTGTTCTACAAATAATTTTGGGTGCTAGCCCATTTTTTTTCTTCAACCCTTGGTTCGCATGGGACCATGGTTGTGACCCATCGCTTATGATTTGGGTGCTTATCCTGAGCCTTGAAACTTCAGGCTACAGGCTTAAGAGATTTCCCTTTTTTCTGTGTGTCTCAATATCACAGAATAATGAACTGTAGAATGCATGAAGAATGACGGATCTACGGTCCACATTCCTTCATGCACCATTTCTTCTGGAGTGTCAAGTCTCCAGACTTCACGATATGGTGCCACGCATCCACTGGGGCCCACGGTATTCATGCTCGAACTAACAAATGTCAAAAACGTCACATCAAATTTAACACTTTTCAAATTGCGGGGACATGGGTTGGCATTTTGTATTAACCCACCGATCGTTCTGAAACTGTCCCCACATTGACACGTACCCCTTCTGGGAAACCGTGGTTTGTATTGCGGGACCGCCTTGTAGAATTATCTGTCGCACAACTTCGATCTATGCAATGCAGCCCGACCATTGATCTTGATAGATCATGACCAAAGTTAATGCGGGCCCGATCCAGCTAACTTCTTCTCCAATTTTAACTACCTTGTGCCACCTCCAGGAGATCCACATGGCAGGACACATGAAGCCGACATGTGGTCCAATCAGGCGGGTGATATATGTCACATTCTAACTGCATTTCTATCTTACAAAGGTTCTTAACTCACTAACACATAACACACATCCCATGTTTCCATGTCATCCCTAGTGACATCAATAGGCCACATCACTTTGGGACTTCGGGCTTCAGTATATTTCACCTTAGCATACCACGTTTCTCCTGAATGTTGAATTCCCAAACAAGCCGATCTTCTGACATGCGTCTCCTATTTGAATCGGCGAACAGGAAATGCACAAAATTTGCTCTGTCTTCTCTACATGTGACTGAGAGTTGTGACCTCGGCTTAACCTTTTGGCACTTATATCACTTTGCAAGATCGAAAATCATGTTTTAATGAACCATGAAGATCAATGGCCAAGAGTGATTGAGGAAACTCAACTTGCCCATGCTTTAAATTCCTTCCCGATCTCCGCAATGCGAAGATACTCGTCCCTAGTGGGATCAATATCCATTGTTGATATGTTGATCTAGCAAGATCGACAATCCTAAGGGATTGTGGGGTCTCAACTTACTCTCGCTTTAATTTCCTTCTCGATCTCCATAATGGCTCCCCACCATCGATCTCCCCTCAATGAGATCTGACGGTCGACTCAATATTTGCTTGATCTGATAGCTTATCTTGATCTCACCCAGATCTAACAACCCAACACCATGAATTTTTTTATTTCTTTCTCTGTGGCCATTTCTTAAACTTGTTACACCTCATGTGTTACCGAACACAGTCCAAGTATTCTTTCAACGCCCTTCTGGCACTATGTACCTCAAAATTCTCTGGACTTTCTTTGTTGAATTTCTCGTTCGTGGGCCATCCAAGTTCCATGTAGAAACCATGGGCTCTGAACTTGAGTGTTGCACCCCTTTTGTCACCTAAATGAGAAAAATAGAGATGCTTACAAGCCCAGTTGGGTTAGCTAGGCAAGACAACAGTGAAGGAAAGAGTTAGGAGTATAAATCATAAAGGATAAGCAAAGAACTAAACTAATGACATTAAAAGAATATAAACAAGAGTGCATAAGGACATTAGAACAAGAAATAAACAACATTCATTCCACCAATGGAAAGGATTGTATTAGTGGAAATAAAACACCAAAGAGAAAGGGAGATGTATGGGTCCCCTCTTCCTCTAAGGGAGGGCTCTTGGACCCCCAAATGTTGATCTCTTCTTACAAGTAACAAACTAGAATGAAATGGTGAAGAGAATCTAAAGCACATTCACTCAAGAGGTGATATTAATGGTTAAATGAAATGGTGCTTGTATACTCTTGATAAGAAAAGAGGATTATCCAAGAGAATATAAGTAGCATAACAATACAAATGAATTCCTTGAAAATATAGTGCACCCATGGCCTCTTTTTATAGCATAGCTTTGAGGCATTATGCAACCGATTCTTAGTGTGAACAAGGGGCCCTTTAGGTCTTTGACCAACCCCCCAGTCGGATTCATCCAAGATTTGGATGTCAAATCAACTTGGAAGTTGAAACAAAAGTGGGTGGAAGGCTGACCAATATCATAAATGCGTCGTTCTGAGGGGTGCGTGATTTTTTGTGTCCACAATCACGCATCGGGTGCATGTGCTCTTTTCTTGAGTTTCTGGATGGTGCATGTGCGCGCGCTCCCTGTGTAGTCTTAGCACATGTTGATTTTATAACTAGTTGTATAGTTTTGGACCTTTTGGAAATGAATTTTTGGTCCATGAGTGAACTAATGGGTGTTTTGAAGATGCTGGATTCCTGTAAACATTTGCGGATGAAATTCCAATGATAATAGATGCCTCCTGATGTTGAGGTTAGGAGCATACGTATAGCCGAAATACATCAATGTTTCTTCTACTGAGAGTACTTGTGGAAGAAATAGTGTTGCAAGGAGTGTCAAGAGATACCCTTGGAGGGAGAGGGGAACCTGGAGGACCCAATCCTTTTGATATGTGTGAAAAATAAAATTATGTACAAACGAGGTGGGCATGCCCCATTCTCGTGTCATGTAATTCAAAAAATGTGGGAGATAGTAACTGAAGCAGTGTGTTGGTGTAGATGACTACAGTGCCCTCAGGGGTGTGTTGATAATAGCAGAGGACAATTTAGATGGTGAAGAAACTCTGAAAAGAGGCGATGAAACCTATAGGAAGTGTCGAGGAGTCGTAGGCATTGATGGCCTTACAATTTTCAGAGGTCTTCGGAAAATATAAAAACAACTGCAATAGTCTCAAAGTAAGACCCACCACCACATGATAAAGTGTTGAAGTCGAATGTTGTGGGGGTCAACGACAGCAGAGAGAAATAATGGTTCTCTTTGTGCCATCTGAGACTCCTCATTGTAAAGGTAATGAGAGTCAAGATATTTTCACCCTTCTGGAAACTATGTTGATGTCAACAGAAAGGGAGACACGACTCCAAGAAGCAAAGGACTTCGTGAAATCTACTGGATGAGATCAGGAACTAATGAGTAACATGGGTGAATTCCAGGAGTGGTGATACTCAAGAATACCTTTGGTTGGGGAGATATGCAAAGTGGCATCAATCGTGAAACTGAATCTAGTGTCAGGGGGATGACTAGATGAAGGTAAGTTGTGCCAAAGGCACGAAAAAAATGGACAAACACAGAGATCCAAAAGGTGTATGGACTGTAAGATGCTCGAGGGTTGTGGATAATGTCAGTGATGGGGGAAAGTGAAAAAATTCCCCAACCAAGGGTGGAAAGGGTTTCTTTTCCAGAAAAGGAAGGTCGCTAAAGGCAACAACAGAAAGTTGTGCAAATGTGGGAAAAAAGGGGTTTGTACAATTACCGAAAGAATAAAAATAAGTTGGGATAAATGTGAAGATATAGAAATGGGTTCCCCAGTGGAAGATGGCTTGGCCTGATGATGGCGTAAGTTTCTTGAAGAATAAGTGGAGGTTTAGGGGCCCATAGGTGGGTTTCTGTATTAGGGAAATAAATGGAGGACAATCTGCAGATGGGAAAACTGACGGTGGATGAAATGGATGGTTAATAATACTGCGGGGGTCCAGTAAAAATAGAACCATGATGAAGTAACCTGGGAGTCCATTGGGCAGGCTAGAAAAATGAGGAGAAGGAGTATGTGGCTGGTTCTCGATGATGTGTAAGACTATCGGGACTCCCATCCCTGAAGGGTGAAAATAGAATGAGTGTCAAAGTGCCAAGGGGGACTATGAATGGGACAAATCATGTGGGGGAGAGTGATACTGGGTGAGAGTATCAAAATGCAGTGGAGGTGACAATACTGCAGAGCTGGATATAGGGATCCTAGAGGCAAATATCGGAGGGTGTGGCTGGGAGATGCAATTTGATATTTAGAGGGAATGACTACATGCCAGTGTCGATGATATACCTGAATGGGTAATTTTGATGGGTGATGACCAAGTACCTGCACACATGAGAATAAAATACCCAACATGAACAATATCTAAAGAGAAAGATCATATCTTAGTTATTCAATAATGCAAGAATGGAAGCATGCATACCTAATCTTAATATGAAAAACATTCCCCCCGGGGGGGTGAGGATGGATGGTGTCTGGGGTAATGTGACTGTGTAGGTGGTGGGATCTTGATCCCATGGCTAAAGACGGATCGAAAATTGGATGCCTGGAGCTTCCAGAATTGAGTCTGGAAGTTTGGAAAAAGGGCCTATATATAGTTGTATGGCCCACATTGCCACCTCATTTGTACTTACTGCCAGAGTGATTGGACGAGATATTTCAGAGGAGTTTTGGATATTCCAGAAGATCGAGCTGGATGATTCAAGATCAGTGAGTATTAGGTTAGTGTTCATAACCTCCTGCATTGTAGTTAGGATTCCTTTTTTGGGCAGGGCCCATACGAAGGGTCCTACAGGAGGTTTTTGTGGGTGTAGCCCCCCTAATGCACAGGCGATCAAGAAATTCACGCACACGGGTGCACACCTGTAAAGCGGACATCCATGCACAGGGGTGCCCTAATGGGGAAAACATGCATGCATGGCATGTGCACCTATGTAAGACACAACAACGCATGCATGCGCATCTGTATTCCTAACAGTTGTGCATGCATGCACAGCTGTGTAGTGAACAAGCGCGCTATGATGTGCGCATGTATGTGTGACAAGGGTGCATGAATGTTCTTTTGTATGAACAACAGTTTCACATGAGTGCACGACAGGGGGATGAACAGGCACGCATGTGTGCACGCCTACGGGGAAAACAATTGTGCCTTTAAGGAAAAGTTGAAGGGTGTTCAAACTTATATTTTTTGGAGATTTTGATGTTTTTATGGGTTGTGGTGGCTTATAAAGTGTTGTATGTGTGGATGCAGGTGACCAGTGGGATGATGTTGGTTCACTGGAGAGAGAGAGATTGGGCATTCCTAAAAGAGGTAGTGAGGGGTGAGGAGCCGACGGTCTGGGATACTTTGGCAGCTTGTGGGTTGTTGAAGTTTTTTGAGTGTTCGCTAGTGCAGCCACATGAGTACCTCTTACAGTTCCTGATTGCGATGTGGAGTCTAGATATGCATTTATTTATGGTGTGAGGTGAGCAGCTAGCCTTCACTGCAGTTGAGGATGTATATTTTCTGACTAGGCTCCTGGGGAACTCCATTACCGACAGAGCCCGTAGTACCCGGGGATGGGCAGTTGGTTGTCTTAGCCCGGAGATATTGTTCGGGGGAGAACTTTATGTCAGTCTCCATGGTGAGTATTGGGGATATGGATTCCCTTATACATCTTTGTGTGGTAGTGATGATCGTTAGAATCTACAGGTCTCTTGTGACTCAGCGAATCAATGGAGGTCAGTTGAGGATCATGGAGAGGGCCCTGGCAGGTGAGCATTTTTCCTTGGGCTTGATGCTACATGCCAAGATGGTAGGGAAGCTTGAAAGGTGTCACATTGCTAACTCAGGGGAGTTTTCCTTTGGGTCCATATTGGTTGCATGGGTTTTGGAGAGGGTGTCGATGTTGCGCCCTAGAGTGCTTTTGGGTGCACCTGGTGTGCGAGAGCCGCGACTGAGGTGGTGGGCGATGATCTCGGTTCGTCATGGTGGTGGGGAGGGTGGCCACTATTTTATAGCCAAGGCTACACGGGTGTGGCACCAAATGCCATAGATTATCCTCAAGTTTCCATACAACAGGGTGGATTTCTGGGATGACCCAAAGATGGTGCTACCCCCAGGATAGGTGTTCGACCGTAGAGGTATGTAGATTTATTTTGGTGATGTGATTGTTTAGATAGTATAGCATGTTTCTTGTGAGTAAATGGATGTTGATGCTATCATTTGTTTGTTGTGTGTGCAGATGTTGGACCTCACAGGCGCGAGGTTGAGTTGGTTAGAGCGTCGGCTCATTAGGGGCCAGTGAGACCTCCACGGGGAGAGTCGCGGGAAGGAGAGTGATGGCAACGGGAGGATGTTGGGGCGAGGCCTGTTTATGATGAGAGAGAATCTAGGTGACACTGGTTTGATGACCCTGGTGCAGGGCCATCACATGCTCCTCCGGTGGAGATCGGGGGAGAGTTCGAGGATATTCGTCACCGCTTAGAGGCAGTACTACAGGGAGTGCATGAGGGCATGTGGTCATGGATCTTGGACAAGGGAGTCCTAGAGCAGTCTGTGGGTGTTCCGGTGATGTGGAAAACCGTGGTTTGGAGAGCGGCTGTAGCGGGGGTGGCGATGACTGGGCGATTGCCTCTGGGACCTGAGGGACCCTTAGTTGGTGGGGGCCCTCCTCCAGAGAGAGGGCCAGGTGGTGGAGCTCTAGAGGTGCCATGAGTGCCTCTGTATTTGTGTAATTTGTGTATCTATATAGGCTGGTGAGTCCACTTTGTGTATGGTGGTGTGGCACCATTTTGTATATATAGGGGTAAGGTGGTTTACCTACCTACGGATGTTGTATGTAATGTACTATTTTTGTAAACATTGATGGCACATTTGATTGGTATATATATATGGATGGATATACATTTTGGGGGATCTTTGTGATGTTCACATGTGTTTTTAAATGTGTTAAACCTACACATAATAGATCTAGCTAAAAAACAATACACACATTTGCAGAGAGAATTGGAGAAGGAAGAAGAAGGAGAGAAAGAATGGAAGAATTATCATTAACCGTTTTGAATAAAATGAATAATTTACACATGATTTACTTTGTATATCTCAATGAGTTCGAATTCAGGTGAACCAATGCGCCATATTGGTGGTATAGAGTGATCTGGACACACACCAGCAACTACGGGAGTGAATTTCCACCTATTCAAGTCTCTCAGGGAGTTACGGGAGTGAACTACCACCTAGTTGAGTTAACTAGTCAACTAGTCTTCAGTTAACTAACTGAACAGAAAGTAGTGAGGAGTTAACTCAAGGAATCAAGGCTAATGCACCACTATGGTGATGATACCAAGGCAAGCCCTAATTATCATGATGATGATCCCAATGTTGCATGGTGATGATCCCAATGCAACATCTAAACTCAACTCAACTAGTCAAACTGAAGTGTGAACTGAAAGAGAATATTCCCCAGGTGGAATATTCTCTCCTAAAATATAGGAGATTGGAAAATGACTAATTATAAATAATAAACAAGTAATAACCTTAGGAAAAATAAATCCTAGGTGTGTGTGAAGTAACTCCAATACCCCCCCAAAACATCACTATGGTGAAAATAAAGATTGGGTCCCGGCAACGAGGCCATGTTAGGTACCCAAGTACAAAATATACACTGAAAATAAAGTGAGGAAAGAGGGAAAACCTCATGAGAAAAAAAACCCCTCAAGGTACAATGTATGCAAAAATAAGAACTACAGTTTCTAGGCAATTGTATCCTTCACTCCAAGACGACCTCACAGAGAATGGAATTTCTTCTCAGTGAAGGTCTTGGTGAAAATGTCTATCATCTGTTCTGCTGAAGGACAGAACTGTAAGTCAATGATCCCCTCGTGTACTAAGTCCCAAATGTAGTGCATGTGGATCTCTATGTGCTTCGTCTACTGCCTCTGAACTGGATCTCTGCAAAACTTCAGAATGCTTTGGTTGTCACACCAGATGACGATCGGTTGATGAAACTGAATGCCCAACTCAGTGAGAAAATGTTGTAGCCACATAGCCTGAATGGTTATGTTAACTACCCCTATGTACTCTGCCTCGGCTGAATATAGAGAAATGGTAGCTTGCTTCTTTCTCGACCAACAGATAGGCCTGGAACCAAGACTGAGTGAGTAACCAGATGTGTACTTGCTATCAATGTTATCACCAACCCAGTCAGAATCAGTAAACCCAATGAGATCTAATGGAGACTCTGTTGCATAATGAATCCCAAAGGTGATGGTTCCATGTATGTATCAAAGGATATGCTTTGCAGCTTTCCAATTTAGCCCAAGCGGCTCCTACATGAACCTGGAAACTGCGCCAACTGCATATGAGAGGTCTGGTCTAGAGTGTGTGAGATACAACAAGCTCCCCACTAGTTGTCTATATAGTGTGTTTTCAGCCAATGGAGTATCCCCTCCATCCTCAAGTTTGACTCCTGATAGGAAAGGAGTCAGAGTAGACTTGCAGTCTTTCATGTGAAATATATCAAGGAGATCTTGTGCATACTTGGTCTAAGACAGTTTCATGCCTGATGCATCCTGACTAATATCAATTCAAAGGAAGAAGTGTAGCGTACCCATGTCTATAATCAAAAACCTGTCATGTAGAATCCTCTTGACTGCAACAATCGCTGAAGTCGAGCAACCAGTGATAAGCAAATCATCGACATACAGAACTAAAAGTAGAAGTGAATCAATCATCCTAAGCATGTATACATTGAGGTCTGATTTACAACATACAACATTCTGTGACAATAGGTAGGAGTCCATCTTGGCATACTATGCCCTTAGAGCCTTCTTGAGGCCATAAAGTGACTTCTTCAGTCGACAGACAAAAGATGAGTCTTGCATAAATCCCTGGGGTTGCTCCATGTGGATCTCCTCAGAGAGATCACCATGAAGAAATTCATTCTTCATGTCCATCTAATGGACTTCCCATCCCTTGGATGTCGCAATGGCAAGTGCGAATCATATGGAATCCATCTTCGCTACTGGAGCGAAGGTCTCATCATAGTCAATACCATGAACCTGCTGAAAGCCTTTAACGACAAGCCTGACTTTGTATCTATTTATATGTCCATCTACTACGCTCTTGGTCTTGTAGACCCATCTGCATCTGACAAGTTTCCTCCCATAAGGAAGGGGAACCAGATCCCAAGTCTGGTTCTCGAAGAGGGAGTTGTACTCCTCCTGCATGGCTAATTCCCAAAAGGGATTTCCAGCATCCTCACCATAAGATTGTGGATTTGAAGATTGAACCAAGAAAATATGCCTGGAGGGAAATGGTTCAGTGGCAGTGAGTGCAACAGGAGGATCCTCGAAATCAAATCGAGTTCTCCTAGTATCAGCTGGATCACCAACGAGATCCCCTGCATCCTAAAGAGTAGTTTGTGCCCACTTTGGCCTTTGCTCTGGCTCTGCAACTACATCTGGATGATCCGACTCTGCATCTGACTGTATTGACTTTGAATCTGAATCTGAATCATCTGATTCCTCTAAATCAAAACTCTCGTATGAATAAGAGTCGGCATGTGCATGCTCATCATCTCGAACAGGTGGAAGAGTGAAGGTGTATGCATGCGGTGGCTGAGGTACATGCGAGATACTTTCCTCGAATTGGACACTATTCTCAATGATGAGTCGGTCTGAGGAAATATAAATAAGATGATATCCCTTCACATCGTCAGGGTATCCAACAAAAATGCACTCAGTGCTCTATGGATCAAGTGCCTTCCTCTGTGGACCAAAAATGCGAAAGTGGGTCACTTCCAGTTTGAGTCCGCTCCAAGCCTCATAGGGGGTCTTATCCTTAACAGATATATGGGGATATTTGTTTTGGATGTATGTTGCACAGTTAAGTGCTTCGTCCCATAATCTCTGTGGTAGTGACTTTGCATGCAACATGCAAGATGCCATCTCCTTTAGAGATCGATTTTTTTGCTCACTAACTCTGTTTTGTTGCAGAGTGTAGGGAACTGTATGCTGCAACTGAATCCCTGCTTCATGGAAAATATTGTGGATCTCTTGATTCACATACTCTCTCTCGTTATCATTTCGTAGGACTTTGATCTTCTTTCTGGACTGTGTCTCAACCAAAGATTTGAAATCTTTGAGGTGTTGAAAGACCTCAGATTTTTGCATGAGAAAATAGATCCATGTAAAACGTGAGAAATCGTCAAAAAAAATGAGAACAAACCTCACTTTGTTGATTGATGGATGTGGAAAAGGACCCATGAGATCACTATGGATCAGATCTAAAGGTGTGGAAGCTCGCTGATACTTTCCCTTGTCGAATTTCTCTTAAGGGTGTTTTCCGAGAACACATCCCTCACATACTCCCTTGGAGAAATGGATGTATGGTAGACCATCAACTAATTTGTACTTTCTAAGTTGTTGCATGTATCTAAAATTCAAATGTCCAAACCTTTCGTGCCATATCCTACTACTTTCATCAACATGAGTAAGCAATAAAGCAGAATCTGGTTCAATGAATTCAGAAAATGTATACAATCTAGACTGATGATTTACCTCACCGGTAGAAACCTTGGAGTTGGTTTGCATGTTGTAGATGTCCATGGAATTTGGTGTGAAGATGAATTTATTTTTGATGTTGGAATTCATCATCTGATACACAGAGAGAAGATTGACAAAAATCTTGGGAACATGCAGCACGTTCTCGAAGCTTCTGTTGGTGAGTTCAATCCTTCCTTTGACGGTGACTTCGACAAAATAGTTGTCCCCCATCAAAATAGGAGGACCTTTGCATGCATCCAATGAAGAATAGATTGCTTATGAGGCATCCATGTGATGTGATGCTCCTGAATCTATGATCCAATCATCGGGAGAGGAGTTGATGGCAATCAAGGCATGGCTAGAATTGCCTTTCTTAGAATTTGGATCTTCTGGCTTCTTCTTCTTTGCACCCTCAGGGATGTGATCTCCAAGGTTTTTTTTCTGAAGTATCCGAGACATCAGATATATATTTATTTTCATGCATGTGGATTCTTAATGGAATCCTTTGTGATAGTATGTGCATTTCTCTCCTTTTCTTCCCTTTTCTCCTTTGGATCCGGAGGCATTGACGAAGGGTTTTGTGTACCCTTCCTTCTTCGTATGTGCATGAGATTTCCACTTATATTTATCTTTAGATTTCTGATATTTGTGTCTTCCATAATGCACAGTGAGTGCATGCGCCCTTGGGCCTTTGATTGCACCCATGTTGATGAGCTTGGTTTGCTCTTGTGTCAGGGATTCATAAAGTCCTCAAGAGAAGGCATCTTCCAGGTGGCTCTAGAGGTGAATCTGACAGTATGAAATGTAGATACAAATACAGAGAATTCAGGACCAATCTTGGAGAGAATGGTCAAAACCATTTGTTTCTCCTCCTTCGATTTATCAACCCTGCAAGCTTTGAGTTGCGACAGTAAATCCTTGAATTTTGTAAAGAAATCTTGAATATTCTCGAAGATTTTTGGATACAATGTAAGTAGCTCCACTTCCAGCTTGTGTCCCCTCATCTCATCCTATTTTCCAAAGAGCCCTTCCAATATGTTCCAAGCTTCATTGGGAGTCTTATAGGAAGATATATGAAAAAGGAGATCGGGAGAAATAAGACTGCAAATTGTTCTGAGTGCCTCATCCATGCGATTTAAGTACTTGGATTTTTCTATGGCTGATGTCGTATCTATATATGTATTCATGGTTAACCTATACAACCCTCTAGATTGGAGATGTATGGATATTTTCTCCTTCCATGAAAAATAGTTGTAATGTGTAAGAATGAATTCTTTTTGTAATTCCATCTTTCCGTTGTCTTCAATCTTTTGTACCTGCAAAACATTTTGGTGTAGATTTTTCTTAGCAGTTTGTTAGCTCCGATACTATGTAAATGTGTTGAACCTACACAAAATATATCTAGCTAAACAATAATACACACATTTGCAGAGAGAATTGGAGAAGGAAGAAGAGGGAGAGAAAGAATGGAAGAATTTTCATTAACCATTGTGAATAAAATGAATAATTTACACATGATATACTTTGTATATCCCAATGTGTTCGACTTGAGGTGAAACAATGCGCCATAGTGGTAGTATAGAGTGATCTGGACACACACCAGTAGTTACAGGATTGAACTGCCACCTATTCTAGCCTCTCAGGCAGTTACTAGAGTGAACTGCCACCTAGTTGAGTTAACTAGTCAACTAGTCTTCAGTTAACTGACTGAACAGAAAGTAAGGAGGAGATAACTCAAGGAATCAAGGCTAATGCGCCACTCTAGTGATGATACCAAGGCAAGGTCGAATTAGCATGATGATGATCCCAATGTTGCATGGTGATGATCCCAATGCAACATCTAAACTCAACTCAACTAGTCAAATTGAAGTGTGAACTGAAAGAGAATATTCTCCAGGTGGAATCTTCTATCCTAAAATATAGGAGATTGGAAAATGACTAATTATGAACAATAAACAAGAAATAACCTTAGGAAAAATAAATCCTAGGTGTGTGTGAATTAACTCCAATAGTGTTGATGTTTGTTGATGCTTTTATGATGTATATTCTATATGTTGTGACAGACTTTGCGGAGATTTATGTATGCATACTGGTGTCTTGATGTGATTAATTCCAATCTAACACTAGGTTAGCCACGTTATTTGTTATTTGATTAAATTGTTTGGGGATATGTGTAAATGTGATGGACTCAAAATGTCAAGATAAAAGTCTAACTTGCAGGTATTTGCGGAAGAGGCATGGATCGCGTACACGGTACACATTGTTGAGTTGGAGGATGAAGAGTTGGGAATATAGTAAGATGCTAATGTGATGAATATGGCGATGACTGGCCTCAGCTAGGAGGCCAATAATGGCGGTGTATTTTTCTTGGTTATTGGTTGCTGACTTCAAACATATGCCATTGGAGTGGAGCATCTCATGTGAGGGGGAATCGATGGCCCAAGCGGACGAAGCGAGATTTTGTGTCCAACTGCTAGCTCTGTCGACGTAACCGATGTGATAGGCCGATGGAGGAGGTATCTATCAATAACACAAATGGTAGGTTAGAGGCAAGGCATGGAGAAAAAAGAAGATTAAAAACTCTAAAAAATAGAAAAAGAACCTAGTGTAACAAGGTTACGCTCAGGCATAGAATTTCTTTAAGTATAACCCGTTGATGGGTTCTTTGAGGGGGTGGCCTTCGAGAGAGGTCGGGATGTATGCACCTTTAGTGAAGCAATGTTGGATGATGTAAGTTCCATGCCATAATGAATTAAACTTTCCATGGCCAAAGGTATCGTAAGCAAGGACGAGGTCACCTTCATTGAATGAGTGAAGGTTGACATGGCGATCAAAGGTGGCCTTCGACCATTTTTTGGATGCCTCATCGTTCTGTAATGAAGATTGGCAGTCTTCATCCAGTGACTCTAAGTTCAGCAAACGTTGCTCCATTGGAGCAATGTCGGGTAATAGCTCAATAGCGGTGTGTAAGGTGGGGATTTCATATTCGATGGGGAGAGTGGCCTCGACCCCATGGATAAGATGAAATGGCGTAAAGCCAGTGGCAGTTTTAACAACCATGCGATAAGCCCACATTGCAGAGAACGACAGATGGTGCCAATTGGTCTTATGTTTGTTAACTGTGCGCTGCAACATGGTTTTGAGGACCTTGTTGACTGCCTCTACCTATCCGTTGGACTGAGGGTAGTGTGGGGAGGCGAACTCATGGGAGAAGCCTAACCGAGAGGAGAGTTCAACAAATATCTCATTCTCAAAGTGTTTCCTGTGATCGAAGACTAGCTGTAGTGGGACTCCAAAGCGGGAGATGACGTGGTTAAAGAAAAAGCATGTTGTGGTGTCAGCGGTGTTTTTGAAGGTAGGCATGGCTTCAGCCCACTTGGTGGAGTAATTGACTGTAACTATGATGTATTTGTGTCCATTGCTAGATGGAGGGTTGCAAGTCATGAAGTCGATGCCCCATTTGCAAAAGGGGCCGGCAGTAATGACTGGGTGTAGAAGAGTAGGTGGTGCTCGTGCTTTGTTGGCATAAATATGACATTTGTCACATCACTTCACAATGTGGATGCAATCGTGAAACAATGTAGGCCAAAAGTAACTAGTGTGAATGATTTTTTGAACAGTGGACATCCTTGAGAGGTGGCCCCTGCAAGAGTCGTTGTGGTAGTCATTCAAGACTCTATCGGCCTCGTTGATAGTCAAACATCGATGGAGTATGGTGTCGACCCCTCACCGATATAAGATGTCACCGAGAAGGAGGTAGCAGGGGGCCTAGTGACAAATGCGTCAACGGTAGTTTCCAAAGAGATGGTTTCCGAATTTCTATGTTCGGAGGTAGACGATAAGATCGTCATACCAAGTGTCATCCAAGGGGATGTAAAAGAGATGTTCATCAGCGAAGTCGGTATTGACGAGGGTACTAGTAGTATTAGAGGGAAATGTCGTAATGATTTCGGTGAGGGTGAAATCTTTCTTTCTCTTGGGTATTGAAAATTCGAGGTCGTACTCCTGAAGGAGGATGATCCATTGGGAAAATTTGCCACTAATTTTTCGGCGACTAAGCAAGTAGTGCATTGGGTTGGAATCTGCAACAACTTTGGTAGTACGAAACAAGATGTAATGGTGCAATTTCTGGACTGCGAGGACAACTGCAAGGGCGAGTTTCTCTTCGTGATTGTATTTCAAGGGTGTCCCTGAAATATTTTTACTAAAGTAGTAAATTACATGCTCACGATCGCCATCCCCTATTTGGACGAGAACTCCTTCTACTAAGACGGTTGAGGCTGATATGTAGAGGATATAGTTGTGGTTATAGTCGGGTGGACTAATCAACGTGGAATTCGAGAGTGCCTCTTTAAGATCATCAAAAGTGGTTTGGGCATGTTCATCCCATTGGAATGGGATGTCATGGCGATGTAAGCGAAGGAATTTGTGCGCACGAGTGGCGTAATCTGGGACAAAGCATCGTAAAAAGTTAGCTTTGCCTTGTAGGATCAGCAGTTGGCATAAATTCCGATGGGGTGTAATTTATGTGATGGCTTGGACTTTAAGGGGGTCCATGGTAATTCCATGTTGGGAAATGATAAACCCAAGGAGGCGCTCAGCAGTGATGCAGAAAATGAACTTGAGGGGATTCAAGAAGATGTTGTACTGACGACACCATTGGAAGATGATTCATAAATCATTGAGATGTTGAGTGTGCTTCTTGGATTGAGTTGTGAGGTCATCCAATTATGTGAGGATGATATGAGCTAGAACATGAAAAATGTATGTCATGGCTCTTTGGAAAGTTGTGTCGGCATTCTTGAGGCCAAAAGGCATGACACGATACGCAAAAGTTCCCCAGGGGGTAGTGAATGTGGTTTTGTACTGGTCGGCTGGGTGAATTTGAATTTGGTTGTAGCCAGAGAAACCATCCATGAGGGACAGAGCCTCATGCCCAATGAAATCATCGATAATTTGGTCGATAAAGGGCATTGAAAAGTTGTCTTTGGGACAAGCATGATTGAGATCGTGAAATTCCGTACAGACACGGATAGTGCCCTATTTTTTCTTGACAGGGATGAGGTTGGAGACCCATGATGTATAGGTGATGAGGTAGATGAACCCAGCAGAACGTAATTTGTCAATCTCAGCCTTGATGGTCGCTTCTTTGGATGGGTGTAGTGGTCATTGTTTTTGGCGGACAGGTGTGATATCAGGCCAGGTGTCTATACGATGTTTGACAATAGATGGATCAAGGCCAGGCATCTCTATGTAGGACCAGGCAAAAATGTCTCGGTATTCCTGGAAGAGAGCTTTGTAGGCAGTGATTTTTTCAGGAGATCATGCGACGCCAATGGTGATTTCCTCTACAATTCCATATTTGATGGAAATATCGATTTTGATGGTGGGGGACATATTGGCCATATTGCCTTCTTCAAAAGCATCGGGGGTAGGGATAGGGTTATTGAACCAATCTATATGCCCAGATGGGAGAAAATATTTGGTTTTGACTGCATATATGGGGTTTTGGTTAGGAGGCGCGAAGGTTTTATGTGAAGGAAAGAGCACTCTATGGTGGAGCACATCCCATGGGAAATCGGGTTTAGTTAACTCCTCAAGGATGTCTTCGTCGCAGTGAAACTATCGAGAATATAGGGGATCGAGAGGAGTGACCTTGGCGACTGTCATTGTGTAGTTTTCATCTGGTGGTAAAGAATTAGTGGGGGTGACGCAAGGGGATTGCGATGGTTTGCTCGACATAAACCAAATATCGAGATACTGTGGGTTAAAAATGGTAGTCGGGTGTAAAATTTCCATGGGGAAAGAAAATGGAGAATTGGGGGGATTTGGGGGTAAATCCTCATATAAATCATCCAAGAACCATGGAGGGGTAGGGAGGGCCTTAGACTCAGGATGAAGGATATGAAGAACCTCTGATGATGGGTAAGGGTTAATCATCGATTCTACCGAGGCAGGGGGGGTAGGATTTTGAATCAAGGCCATTTGGCGACGCCTATATTCAATGATCATAGGACATTGGTATGTGAAATGATATAACGATTCACAGAGAGAGAAAGGGAATCTCATACGTTCATTGACTGAGGTCGTGACATAATGGATGTCGGTGACATGTGTTGGAGATGATGTAGATGGGGTGGGTTCTTGCAGAAGGCTCTGGTGTATTGTTGTGAGCGTCTGCTAAAATCAAGGTAGTGCAAGGAAATGGTGGGTGTAATGGCCATACTCTAAACAGATGGCACATGTGAATTTGGTTTGCAGCCCTTTGTTACCTATGGTGGTAGTTAGGGTAAGAGTACTAGGTGTACTAAATGAAGTGATGGGCGAGGTTGGTGCCCATGGAAGTTGTATCAGATTACGTAGCTCGGGGAGAGAAGGACATCAATTTGTGGGGTATCCTTCTTTCTCGCAGAGTGCACAAGGAGGTTATACTCGTGGTGGAAGTGGAGCAGTGGGATCTTTCTTTTTTCATCTTCCCCCAGCTGTAGCAGTGGTATTAGCAAGTGGGGGTGAGGGTGGTGTGGTTGGGGTAAGGATTGGAATCTGCATCGGGAGTCCTTCGGTTTGGGGAGCGAGGGATGGTTGAGGAAACATCGCAGGGGAATGTAGATACCATATTGGGATTGCCACAACCATATTAAGAAGGGTGAGTGTTGTGGCTACCTAGAAAGCTTGTACACCCAGTGGGGGGTAAAAGAAAGGGATTTGGATAATGGCTTGGGGGACTGTTTCCCAAACCGGGGTATGGCCCTGGGGGAGGGGAAGGTCAGGAACAGGTAGAGTTGAACAAGTTCCAGGGGATTCCTAAGGGAGAAGTTCTGTGACTAGTGGGACATCAGGGATAAAAGAGGCCTTAGTTGGAGGGAGAGTATCTTCAGTTGTCATTTCGTTGGTGGAGATGACACATACTTTTGTTGAAGTATGGATGAGTGGTGGTGCTCTGTAGTATGTCCCTAGCAAGGATGGGTCCTTAAAAATTTTGGGGCCCATCTCGATGAGTGGATAGGCATCCATATTAGTGTGGAAAAAAAGGGAGGATGTTGTCGATGTTGGATGAAGGGTTAGGCTCATAATGTGATACTTGATCGATGGTAATGATCTTTCCGTTATGGAGAAACATCATGGTTCAGAACACGGAAGAGGCGACTACCTTCATAGCATACATGTAGCTACGACTAAACAAAATATTGTAATCGAGCGGGGCATCGATAATCTCAATGTCGATAAGAATGGTTTTTCCCCTAAGTTCGACGGGGACATTTTGGAAGAGAACTTCGAGAGAAGATGGTTGTCCATCATAAGCTCTCAAGTTGATGGTGGATGGTATGAGCTCGGGGGAGCCAATTTTCTGCCATACAGATTTGGACATGATATAAGTAGATGCACCTTCATCGATGATGCATCGATGGACTGTGATGTTCTGTATTTTAACTGGTATTTTAAAAACGACAAGAGCGGGGAGGCGAGGTTCTCCGCTGTCGAGATCAAATGTGATGAGTCGGGTATCAGCAGGGTCGACTGCCCCTAGGGTAGAAAGTAATGAATTCCATTGAGTGGGACAAGTTTGAAGGACTTCTAAGACTGACATGGCGATGGGAGATTGTGCCAAGTCATCTACTAGACTATAGTTGTGGACCGCCCTAGCCTGAGGGTTGGTGGCATTCCTTCATAATGGGATGCGAGGGATGCAAAGAGGTGTTTTAGTATTAGGGTGTGGAATCATCAAGGGTAGTCCTGAGGTGATAGGGGTTTCTTCCGAGGTAGTGGGAGTATTGTCGAGCTGGGCAGTGTATTGACGACTGTGCGTTTGGAGAAGAACTTCTTCCTCACTAGTGAGGAGGATAGTTTGATCTGCAGAAGTGTCTGGGTTGTGATATGGTCCTGCCTGTGGTGGGGAAGGTTGCATATCTTGTTGGGTGTTCATCACCCCTTGGTGCGGTATGGGGTTTTGCAACACGGTTAGGGGTGGTTGTTGCACATATTTTTGTGGGGCCTACTGGGGGCAGGTGGTGCTGGCGAACGTGGTCCATTACCAGATTCTTTCATCCATTTGAAGTTTGCAATTTGAGGGAAATGATGAGTATAATGGCCATACTCACCGCAAAGGGAACAAGGGAAGTTTGTCTGAATATTGTTGTTGTTCTTCCCTTGGCGTTTGTTTTTATTTCCCCCTTGGGGGTTCTGGTTTCCCCGGGCAGGTTGGTTTTGCTGGGGTTGGTTATGGTTTCCTCCTGGTCTAGGGTTATTGTTTTGGTTTTTTCCTTTATTTTTGGCATTGTTTGACTCATGGGCTGGATTAGTCATATTCATCTATTCAAAATTTTGATATTGTTGAATGAGAGAGGGTTGAACAAAATTAACCCCAGCATGTGATTGTCCTTGTGGTGAAATAATGGGTTGGGGAGGACCAAGAAATGGAAAGTACAGATTATGTTGTGGTAATGATCTATAGGGTGCATAGGAAGGTGTGGCGCTTTCACTAGTGCTTAGGGTGTAAGCAGAGGTAGAGGGGGTACCAGATCTTGGTTGGGCCATTGGGTGTACTTTGGATGTCGACGGTGGTCCATTGATGGGTGGAGGAAAGGCCAAGGGGTATGGTTGTTGATAAGGGGGAGGAGGATAATAAGGGGGTCTGCTATATGATGGTGGATATTGAGGTGTTCCATACATAGGTGGTTGTTGGGCATGTGAATTGTGGTGTGTAGTGGTACCAATCAATCCATCCGCTGAGTGAGACTTCCCAGGTTTGTCTTGGCCAAATGTCATGGGTCTCGGGGCGTCAGGTAGTACTGTATACAAATATCTTGACTATGAATAAATGAGTTCGAATTGTTGGGCCTTGCTGATGGCTTCTTCTTCTGATTGGGGGAAGGTGGTGGCCACATATTTGGCAAGGAGGGAAACAAGTGATTTGAGAAACCAATTGAGGCATTGTTTCTTGGTGGCTTCTTCTTTGCATAGACTACGTCGTCAGCGCCATTCATGAATGTGGTCGGCGATGTGTGTAGCGGAGGTTTGTTTAAAATATGAGAGTAATTCGAGACCATTGTCATGATGGATTGGGAGTTGAAAGAAGGTCAAAAATTCTTTGGCCGAAGATTCAAAGGTCTGATGGGACCCAGATTTTTCTTCTACATACCACTTGGCTGATGGGCCAGTGAGTGTGCATTGAAATAGTCTCAAATGGATAGAGTTGTCCATAATTATATTGGAGGAGCACCATAAATGAAAGGTCATGATATGGTTGGTTGGGTCGTCTCCCGATTATCCTTCAAACTTGGGGATGTCTGAAGGTAGTTTGGTAGGCATTGCAGACCATGTGGGGGCGTGCAATATAGGATCATTAGTGAATTTAATTAGATCTAGTATGTTGAGAGAAGCCAAGTATGGCATCTAGGGTTGTGGTGGAAGATTAGTGCCAGCCATGGTGGGAATTTTTTGTGTGCCTGACCCCAAAAGAGGGTTTGTTCTGGCCATGGTGTGAGTGATGTGTGTCCATAACCAGTGAGGGGGGCTAGGTGGGGTTGTACTTCCTCCTGGGGAAGAAGTGTGCCCCCCACTTGCTTGTATAGGAAAGTGGGTGGATGGTTGTTCTTGGGAAGTGGACCCAAGTAAAGTAGAACTGAGCAAAGTGGATCCCAAGACAGTAGCACTCACAGGGGTGTGAGAAGGTGGAGCCGCTGAGTTGGCAACACTAGGAACTCCCCCTAGAATGGGAGGGAGATTTAGCAAGCGTTTGGAACGACGGGGATTCTGTGGGTTCCCTATGATGTCTAACTAGCAAAGTGGATGTGTGAAAATCGTGATGAGAGCAATTAATGAACAAGAGACTTTGTATAACTTGGACCTTCACAATATATCTCGCAATCATATGTAATCAAAAGAAAATAATACATAAATCAATTGATAAAGAAGCATACGTGTGGGTAGGTGGTTCTTTTCCATGTGGGAGAACAAAGAAAAACAAATGCTCGTGTCCTAAAAAGGCGTAACGTCCTTCCTCTCAAATAGCACTGGAACTTCTAATAGAACTCAATAGTGGGGTTTGAAGCCACCAGAAGAGGAACTAGTGAAGGATGAAGTAATAAGTTATAATGATGGGTAGAGGGTGCATATCCCAAAAGAGATGGCGATATTTCCCAATAGCCACACGAAATTCGATCAAGGTGCAATTGCAGCCCACAATTTCCACCTGGGTAGATGTCCTAAAATTTGGTCACTAGGTACCTCGGTCAAAGTGCAGCATTTTGATTCTCGGCCTAAGAAATGGGTCACGGGCTGGATCTCGTCCAAGAGGTGGGTGCCTCAAGGGAGGACCCACAGAACAACCAGACCTCGGCCTTCGACCCTTCACGGGTATCTCCCTACCTTATGGTGTTAGGAACACTTGATTTGGAGTATTTTAAAGCTCCCTATTTGACAACTTCTATTGTTTGAATATGTGAGAACCAGATAACGGGGATTTATTTGGATGCATATCCCCGAGATCCTACCTAGACTAAAAAAATTGTTTTGGTATCTCCTGTAGAGGAAACTTAGTGAGTTTTTAGAAAAAAAAAATAGATGTGGTTGTTTGAGAGATTGGGGGTGTGATCCAATCTCGTTTGAAATTAAGTAGGAGTGGATAGTCTTGTCAAAAAAGGGTGGGGTGTTTCGGAATCCCGTTGGAGGAAACTTACTTTTACCTCCATGATTTCTAGATAAAACTATGTGACTGATTGGTGAACTTTGTGTGTGAACAAGGGAAAGTGTGCCAATTTTTAATAATTTAGGTGTCACCTTGCTGCATGTGGACTTCGCTTGGTCCTTTCCAAGTCTTGATTACCTAAGTTACTATGTTTCATTGGTACATCCTTGCGGAATTTTAAAGTCCCTAGGAAATTAGCATGTGGACATGTGGGTCCTTACTATTCCTTTAACTGCCTAGTGTGATTTAATCTAAGAAAGATTTGAAACTATCCTAGTTTATGCACATGTGGGCATGTATGAGCCCGTTACAAAACCTTTAAAATTCCCTAGTGATTTAGTCTAAGAAAGTAAACTTCAATAACTATCCTATCTTTGTAGCATGTGGGCATGTATGGGCCCTTACAATTTTAAGATGTGTTTGAAAAATGAACTAAGAGGAGTCCCAAAGGGGTCATTGTCCTCTCCTACAAATTTTGTCTTTTTTAAGGGAGATGAAATTTTCCATCAATCTCTTTCTTATTCTCAAGATCGCTTTGGGGCGCAAGAGAAGAGCATACTCAACGATTGATATCCAATTTCTGGTCCCAATCCAAGTTTTATATGTGATGTAGAATGATTCCAACTTAGACTTTAATCAAAGCAAGCCATCCAAGTGGAAAAAATGAAAGCAAAAGAGGAAATAATGATTTTAACCCCCTAAGTGTCTATATTTTGACTAATCCCTTCATATGGAGAGGGTATCTAAGTGTGTTACATGTTACAATCTGCATGGAATCAATTTTGAGAAGGCTATGGGATTTCAACAGATCACAAAAACCCTTACAATATTTGATTTTCTGGGTAGATGCGCGGGTCTCAGAGTAGACAGAGGTACATTGGGCACCAATGCATAGATTAAAAATGACCTTTGGGCGCAGTGAACAGAGGGCGCTGAGAAACACAGGGGGTTTCACACACATGCTTAGAAGACGTGCTTGTGGGTTATAAAACCCACGCACTTGTTGTTACACGGTCGTGAAATAAATTCTGGATAAAATTCTCTCAACTCAACTTTGAATTTGGTTTTTTGTAGGTCATCTTGGGCCGGTTATGGTTCCTGTAAGTTAAAGAAAAAAAAGGAAGAGCTAAAATAGCCCAAATGGGGGAGGAAATTTATACCTTTCCTCAGTGGAGTCACCAATCTGTTGCACCCCTTTTGTCACCTAAATGAGAAAAATAGAGATGCTTACAAGCCCAGTTGGGTTATCTAGGCAAGACAGCAGTGAAGGAAAGAGTTAGAAGTATAAATCATAAAGGATAAGAAAAGAACTAAACTAATAACATTAAAATAAACTAAACTAGAGTGCATAAGGACATTAGAACAAGAAATAAACAACATTCATGCCACCAATGGAAATGATTGTATTAGTGGAAAGAAAACACCAAAGAGAAAGGGAGATGTATGGGTCCCCTCTTCCTCCAAGGGAGGGATCTTGGACCCCCAAATATTGAGCTCTTCTTACAAGTAACAAACTAGAATGAAATGGTGAAGAGAATCCAAAGCACATTCACTCAAGAGGTGATATGAATGGCTAAATGAAATGGTGCTTGTATACTCTTGATAAGAAAAAAGGATTCTCCAAGAGAATATAAGAAGCATAACAATGCAAATGAATTCCTTGAAAATATAGTGCACCCATGGCCTCTTTTTATAGCATAGCTTTGAGGCATTATGCAACTAGTTCTTAGTGTGAACAAGGGGCCCTTTAGGGCACCTTTAGGACTTTGACCAACCCCCCAGTTGAATTCAACAGAGATTTGGATGTTAAATTGACTTAGAAGCTGAATCAAAAGTGGGTGGAAGGCCGACCAATATCATAAATGTGTCATTTTTAGGGGTGCATGGTTTTTTGTATCCACAGTCACGCATTGGGTGCATGTACGCTTTTCTTGCATTTCTGGATGGCACATGTGCGCGCGCTCCCTGCGTAGTCTTAGCACATGCTGATTTTATAACTGGTTTTATAGTTTTGGACCTTTTGGAAATGCATTTTTGGTCCATGAGTGAACTAATGGGTGTTTTGAAGATGTTTGATCCGAAATCGGATCCACAAGCCTAACAGGGCTTGAAAAATGCTCAAAAATGAAAGTGCTTAGAATCTAACGAAACCAATTCCATTGCGTCTGTCTCGTCTTCCTGATTCCAGCGGTATATTTACTTTGTCAAACGGGCACCGTATGCGAAAGTTATCGCGTTCTGATCAGAAGCCCAAACAAGTAAAAAGTCAAAGGTCAACTGGTCAAAAAGTCAACGTTGATGTCAGCATGCTGACTGTGTAGGAGATGACATGGAAATATCTAGCTGATGGTGATTGGGCAGGTTTGCTAACAAGGCAGACATGTGGCAGGCAACTGGACCAGTCAATAACTGACAAGTGGCATTAATCCGACAAATGGGGAGATGCCACATGGCCCAGTCATGGGCAGCCACATGGCACCCAGTCATCAGTTGAAGTGGCATGTTTCAAAAAAATATGTTTTGGGGTCCATGGGTTTTGAACCCATGACCACCACCAAGCCCAACACCTTAAGAAATGGTCTTTGCCAATACACCAAATTATTTCTTATGTTGTAAAACCCACATTATAAAATATATTGCAAAGTATTGTATGGAGAGGGGCCAATGCTTAGCTCTTTGGGCTAGCGCTTGGCCATATGAACCCATATGACCTTGTCAAGGGGGTGAGCGCTGGGAAAAAGGGGGTTTATGCCCAAATCTAACTATAAAGTGGGTTTTATAACCAATTTTGGGATTTTAATGGTAATTAAGCCTATTTTTAATGGTTTTTGGGAGTTATTGGGTAGTTTTGGAGCCTAAATTTTGGGAGGAAGTTGGAGATGAGCAACCAACTTCCCAGATATATAACCCAGGCCTTTTTGAGGCCATAGGGGGCATTCAGAGCAGAATTATGCTGAGGAGAAGCCAAGCCAAAGCCATTTTGAGGCAGAGAAGCTTTTGAGGAGGAGACGTTGTCGGATCATTTCTGGGAGCTCCGGACGTCCGTTTTGCATGTCGTTTTCTTTGAATGGTTCTAGAGATCTGGAAGAACATGACCAGATCAGTCTTGTAGCCATTTGTAATTGCAGCGATGTACTTTTGATCTTTTGAGCAGAAATAAAGAAGCCTCCCCCACAGAGAAAAAGGCCCGGAGACGTAGGCAAAGTTGTGTCGAACTCCGTTATCAATCTGCGTGTTATGGTTTGTTGTTCATTATTTCATTTCAGATCTGCATATGTGTATATGTCTGTTATAATTCCTCTTCTTTCCTCATTCTTTCACTAAGTTTCTCAAATGGTTAATTAACGCATTCAAAATTAATGACTTATACCACTTGATCCGTCGGATCTTTTAATGAAATGGTGAAGAGAATCCAAAGCACATTCACTCAAGAGGTGATATGAATGGCTAAATGAAATGGTGCTTGTATACTCTTGATAATAAAAAATGATTCTCCAAGAGAATATAAGAAGCATAACAATACAAATGAATTCCTTGAAAATATAGTGCACCCATGGCCTCTTTTTATAGCATAGCTTTGAGGCATTATGAAACCAGTTCTTAGTGTGAACAAGGGGCCCTTTAGGGCACCTTTAGGACTTTGACCAACCCCCCAGTTGGATTCAACCGAGATTTGGATGTTAAATCGACTTAGAAGCTGAATCAGAAGTGGGTGGAAGGCCGACCAATATCATAAATGTGTCATTTTGAGGGGTGCATGATTTTTTGTATCCACAGTCACGCATCGGGTGCATGTACGCTTTTCTTGCATTTCTGGATGGCACATGTGCACTCGCTCCCTGCGTAGTCTTAGCACATGCTGATTTTATAACTGGTTTTATAGTTTTGGACCTTTTGGAAATGCATTTTTGGTCCATGAGTGAACTAATGGGTGTTTTGAAGATGTTGGATTCCTGTAACCATTTGCGGATGAAATTCTAGTGATAACATTGATTTTTTTCCATTTCGACAACAATTATTTTCCAAAATTTTTGCTTCATCTTCCACTAACATTGCCCATCCAGGCTCAGTGTTGAAACCATGGCTCTGATACCATTTTGTAACATCCTCGACCACCAACAGGCTGGGAAATGCCACTTCTTGGATGTTTCACTTAGCTACGATACCATTTTGTAACATCCTCGACCACCAACAGACCGGGCAATGCCACTTCTTGGATGTTTCACTTAGCTCTGATACCATTTTGTGAATTTATATGCACACATATCTAACACAATTAATAGTTATAGCATTATGTTCATGCCACTTATTCATGCGAAAATAATCATTAGAACATACTGACAATATATTCTAACCATGCACAGATCAATGCGGAAATAACATTAAGCCTACACACACATCATAGTTGATATATCTAGGCATTACTCATCAATTTATAACACATGTACATTTACACAACATACAATTAACATAGATTTGGCACTTATCTTTCAATAGATGACCACCAAACTATATGCATAACTTCCACAAACCTCCAAGCCTTAGACCACACTGCTCATCATGCTCAGCAATGAGTCACCCCGGAGCTGGCACTAAACTCCACCCGACAACGAATTCCTAGGCTTGGAAAGGGAAATAGGAAATTCGCACAGGTCAACAGGAAGGATTATCTCACAGGGCCAACACACACTAATAGCCTATGGCCTCTCATTCCCCACATTCCTGTCCCACCCCAAGAAGTATACCCCTTCTCTACTCCACAATCCTTCAGCTGCCCCACTTCTCTTCCAGGGCTTCAGCAACAGGCCAACGAAGAATTATCTGAGAACTATAGATGAAGTTGGGATCCCTCTGGTAAATCACTTCCCCAACAACCTCTCTCATCTAGAGATATTTTCTTGCACGCCTAACAACCTGCTTCTTCATTCCATGGGCCTGACAACCCACCTCTTCAAACCACAGGCCTAACAACCTGCTTCTTCAGTCCAGCCTCTAAGTCAATTCCTGAAAAGGTGATGGAAAAAACAAATATCAATCAGAGTAGACGATGGAAGTAAGACACACTCAGTCAAGGAACTGTGTGGGCTGTAATAACCAACAGTTATGACACAACACGGCTCAGATGGTTACAGGGTGCGTGTTTGTTCATAGGTCGACGATGGAGATGATGGTGGCTCAGTACTTGAGTCCATT
Organism: Picea engelmannii; assembly: GCA_009831015.1. NCBI lineage: Eukaryota > Viridiplantae > Streptophyta > Pinopsida > Pinales > Pinaceae > Picea > Picea engelmannii. Next base: position 465,012 of record ML782259.1, read on the forward strand.
GTGAATCGAGTAGGGTGATAGAATTTCCAAGAATCTTCAGGGTCATGAGAATGGCGAGGAGGAGGAACCCCCAATGAGTTGGCTTTCCCAGATATAAACTACATGCACCCAGGTTGACACATATCTTCCTAAACTCGCATGAGTTCCACTTAGCACTCATTCCCTTTCCCAGGAACTTAGGAAAAAACTTATCACATCCACCTTAGCCTTTAGGAAATAAAAATAAAATATTGTTCCCTTAGAGGTAATCCCTCTATCTTATCCCATAGGCCTAGACACGTATCCCCCTCCCTTACCCTACCTAGTGGAGCTTAGTCCCCCATAACTCTTTCTTCGTGGTCGGGCTACACACAGCAGTGTAATTTTAATAATGATATGTGTATTTACATATAAAAAATCAAGCTCATGGCCTTAAGAATTTAGGCTCTCCAGCCTAATAAACATGTAATTCGTCATCTTATAAACACTCGGATCACTAGCCTATAAACATAATTACAAATCAACGGGGGCTCGACCTTGGGGTGTTACAGTTGTAGACAAAACCAGTGATACAATTGTGGAGGAACTTCCATAGCCTAAGAATTGGGCCAACAAATGGAAGCTAGGCCAATGCATTCCAAAAGAAAATGATATTCCCAACTATGAGATACATTCTTAATGTATAGGAAACTATGTCCAATTTATGAAGGATCGCATTGGTATTGGTAAGTTTGTAGGGATTTGGCCCACAGAACGGGATCTAGTTGCCTAGATCAACACTTGGTAGAAACCTAAAGGTCATATTGAAATCAAACTTGGAATCAAAGGGTTTTTCAAAATGGTTTTTGAAAATGGGCCTTATTTCTTCCATTCTACAGACCCTCATCTCCATTATTGGACAAATAAATTTAACTCGGATAAGGAAGACTTCTCATATGCCCTATTCTAGGTCTTCTTATACTCCCTTCCTCATGAGTAATAGGTCAAGGAAATCCTTGTAGGAATCAAAAATACTTTGGGCACCTTTGTAAAGATTGTTGAGGCCACCAAACAAGGAAAATATATTTTGTATGCTTGCATCTGCATTTACATGAATGTTTTGGTTCCCATTCCAGAGCCAATCTACCTCAACTACCAAGATTCATATTGGATCCAGACTCTCAACAATGAATTTATTCCTTTTTGATGCCACAGGTTCCATGAGAATGGACATCTCTCTCATGATTTTCCATTGAATACCCCCCTAGGCTTTTGAAAAAAAAAAGTGAAAACGATGAGAAGGGTTTTATCAAGGTTGTGAGAGGGCGTAGACCTAGAAAGAAATTGCATCAATCGAAATCGCTCAAAACCAATATTTCCAAAAGAAACTTTGAAGTACTTGGAAACATCCCATCAAACCCAATCGATGCTAACGCATCAGATACCTAGTTGGTTATCCTAATTTCTCAAGGGCCATAAAATCCTTCAAACAATTATGGAGAGCCCAAGGGCCAACAGCCTATCTAAAACCCCATAAATCCTTTGGATCTAGACATGGGAGCCATGGGCATTGATATTCAAGGATGACAATGAGGTGGAAGTGGATGATATGGATCTAGAAGGTATTGGCTTGAAATGCATTATCAAAGTATGTCAAAGATGGGTTATGTTATTTGTGGAGTCTGATTATCTTCCTGATTCAGAGGTCTTTTACTTTCAGTCGTGTTTATACCCCATGAAGTATTTACACCCCAGAAGTATGTACACTCTTCCACGCGGGGGAGTGCAGAGGGGGGGTACCCCCTCTGTGGGGTTCGGGGGAGATATCCCCCCGGTTGGGGGGTCTGGGGGCAAGCGAGGCCCCAACGGGGGTTTTGGGGTAGCATCCCCCGATGGGGGTTTGGGGGCGAAGCCCCCTAAGGAAAAATTTCCTTGTAAATGTATATTGTAATTTCATTGTAAATTTGGACCGTTCATTATAATGTCGCAGATCTAACGATAGAGATTATGTTAGGGTTTTTTTCCCTAGAAGGCAACCCTCTTTTATGAGGGAAATGTATTGCGGCCATGGTGGATGGCTAATATTGTATTCTGAGATAGGAGACTGTGAGAGAAAGAAGAGGAAGTTACAGTGGGTTTGCTATAGGTTATATCCCTTCATATGTTGGATAATAATAAAGGAAGGACCTGGAAATTTCTCTGGTGGACGTAGCCCACACTGGGTGAACCATGTAAATATGTGTCTCTATTGTATTGTGTATCTTCTGTGTTTTGTTTCCGCATTTGTTTTATTTTATTGCTCCACGGTCTTGTTTTTCTAACAGGTTATAAGATCTATTATCGATGATCAAAGTTTGTGAGTGCATCGTGCCCTCACTAGGAGAAAAAAGCCTCTTCTTATGGTAATCACCCCACAAGATCCAACCAAACTTTGGGGGTTCACACCAACAAGTTAAAATCACAAAAGAAAAACTATCGAGATGATAAGCGTAGAGGGTGAAATTCCAATCTGCAATTGCTCCAGGAAATTGGGGACATATTGGTTAATTCAAGGAAGAATGTGTTGATCACGAAATCATATCAACCCTCCCTTCCTAAAAAAATCCAATGAAGATCATCTCCTAGAAAATTTGAGGTATAAACAGTAATAGAAAGAATAGGCTCTTATGAAACAAGATATGTATTGAATCCCTTGATATTTTAATGCTTCAAGAAACAAAGAGTTGTGATGAAAATACAACAACCATTCTTCAAAAGGTGTGGAGGAATAGTCGATCAATGACCCTCGATGATAGAGGTGCAACAAGAGGACTTGTCATTCTCTGGAACCCAACTACCATCATTTTAGACAACTTGTTCACCATCGAAAGAAGCCTTTCAACTCAATTCATACTTATAGGTTCGTCAAAAACTGGCTTTATCACTAATGTCTACGGACCCTAGCCTATAGTGGAGAAATATACTTTTTTTCAAAATCTGAGCAATATGTTGGGTTTCATTCGAAACCGTCACTAGATTCTAGAATAATATTTTAATCTCATCCCCTCCCTTGGGGATAAAATAGGGGGGATTTGTAGGCTAGACCCAGATAGTGATGCCTTCAACTCCTTCTTTCAAGATAAAAAATAGATAGATATTGAAACCTCCAATGGACTGCACACTTGGAACAATCGAAGGGAAGCATCCCATCAAATAGCATGTCGGATGGATCGCTTACTGATAACATAATCTCTTATGCTTTCCAGTCAAGGAATAACAACCAACATTCTTCCTTCGGAAAGCTGAGATCACTATCCTAATTGCCTCTCTTTAGAAGCTCTGAGAACCCCTCTCAAGAGACCCTTTTGATTTGAAACATTTTGGCTTTCTCTTTTGGATTTTCAAGAAAACATTAATAAATGGTGGCATGAAGCAATTATATACAAAGGGACACTTGTGTATTGCTTCAAATAAAGACTCAAAAATCTCAAATAGCATCTCCGCTCATAAAATAAAAAGGTTTTTTGAAACATTTTTCAAGCTCAGAAAGATATGGAATCACATATGCCATACATCCAACAATAGGTCACCAACCACATTCCTCACCTTGTCTCTAAGGACCATAATTCTAGTATACTTCGCCCCATTTCCCTATCTAAGGTGGAGGGTATTATCATGGATATGCCCCCTTGCAAGGCGTTAGGCCCCAATGGCTTTACCATTGACTTTTTCCACCATTGTTGGTCCATAGTTAAAAATGATGTTTGGCCTTAGTGTATGAATCATAATGCATCTCAGGCGTCCTTCCTACTGTAATATCCCCAAGGACGAGCCCCAGTTGTATTTATGAATTGTAAACATGTTTTGTAGGCTGGTGATCCGAGCAATTATAAGATGGTAAGCTTATGTGTTATTAGGCTGGAGAGCCTAGGTGTTAAAGGTTAGGAGCTTGTTTTTGTACATGTAACCATTCATATCAGTAAAATACAAACATCATTTCATGTAGACTGACCACGAAGAAAGAGTGATGGGGGACTAAGCTTCCACTAGGTAGGGTAAGGGAGAGGGGGTTGAGAGGTTGGAAAGAGGGGTTAAGCTTAAGGGCTTAAGTCCAAGGGAATAATAATTTATTATTATCATTCCAAAAGCTGTGTAAAAGGATATGTTTTTATCCTAAGTTCCTGGGGAAGGATAGGTGACTTCGAAAGGGAAAGGAGCGTGCTTAATGAGAAACAGGTTTTGGCTCAAGAACATGCAAATTAAGCTAGAAATTAAGCTTGTTGGGGAGTTAGCTTCCCATTCTTCCATCCTCACCTAAATCGTTTGGCCTCTGTCATCAACCTCTACATCTTCACGCACCTTTGAAAATGCTAAATAGGGAAGTCGACCTGTGTTTTCCTGTGAATCCCATAATATATGCACTCACCAAAACCAAGTTGTACTCTTCCTTACCGAAATTTTGGTTGTTTCCATTCCTTGAGTTATATTGAACCTTTGTTGTTGTCCTCACCTTGTTGGAACTGAGTTGAAGATTGGCTGAAGAGGTGGGTTTTTAGGCCCATGGTTTATAAGGTAGGTTGTCAGGCCTATGTGCAGCTCTCTCGAGGTGAGAGAGTTTGTTGGGAAGTGATTTTCTCCTAAAGAGAGTCCAGCACCAGCTACGGAGCTCTGAGAATTCCTGATCCATCCTGTTGCCGAGACCCTGAAAGGGGAAGTGGAGCAGTCGATGGACTATGGAATAGTGAAGCTGCATATTCCCGGGGTGGAACAGGCATGTGGCGAATGAGATTCCATGATTAGTGGGCGTAATAAGGCTCCTAGAGAGAATCCTTCCAATTGCACTGTGCAGTTCCCTGTAACCTCATCCTAGTCGAGGATTCCCTTGCCCTAGGTGGAGCTTAGTCCCAACTCAGGGGTGACCCACTGCTGAGTGTGATGAGCAGCGTGGTATAAGGCTGGGAGGTTCATGGAAGGTCTGCACGTAGTTGGTGTACTTCAATTGAAAGATGATTATCTATTCCTATGATCATTTACATGTTGTGTATATATACATGTGTTATAATTGATGAATATTGTTTGTATATGTTGTTATATTATGGGTTTCTCCTGTGAAGTACTCCATGTATGCTTTTACTATTATTTCTGCATTAATATATGTATGAACAGAATACGTTGTATGTTTAGGTTTATATTTACATGCATATGACAATTGTCATTTCTATGAGTAGCATGCACCAACCTGGGTGGACAGGGTGCGACAATTGGTATCAAAGATAGTTTTTAAAATACAAGGTATTTGGGTAGTGTTTCTCGGCCTGTTGGTGGTTGGGGACATTACAAATTGGTATCAGAGCCAAGGTTCAAGCACTGAGCCTGGATGGGCCAGATAAGTGGTCATTGGAACTAAGGTTTCAGGTGGAAATTGTGTCAGGAGGAACCAATTTCGAACCTCAGAACATTCCTGAGTGCCAAGAGGTTTCCTTGGTTGTGTTACAAAGCTCAGGGTGTGTAGTGGTATTATAAAACCATGACAGACATGGTATTGGGCCACAGAGTAATGTGGGTCATAGGATCTGTTTAGAAGAAGGAAGACAATTCATGAACTTCAAATATGGAGAAGGTGCAGGAGGGTTAACCTGGAAGCCCTTAAGACTTCGTGACTTCGGTGAAGTTAGGTGCAAAAATAAGAGAAGGGTTGAGTCCCACAGCTCCAAAGTCCCGGAGGAGATCTACACCGTAGATCTGGGGAGAAACCTTACCGTTGGATCAAGCCAAGTTAAAAAATGAAAATGAAGTGGTGAAGGGAGAAAGCCCCCGAAGCTCCAAAGTTCGGATTTTATCCGGACCATCCATCAAGAGGGACGCATGTCAGCAGATGGGATTGTTCGGGATTTCGACGTTCGGGAGAATTAGTGTGTGCGGAGACGAGAACTCCCAAAGTCTGAAGCTCCGAACCTCAAAGAGACGAAAGTGGTGAGTCATGATGATGTCACCTAGAGGTGACGTAGACCTCTCCTATACTTGCCACATGCCCCCACATGGAATGTTGTCAATTTTACTATGTGGACCCAGAGGGTAAAGAAGTCCATAAATTTGGAATTCGAGAAACTGGAAAGAAGCAGGCATAAAAAATTCTGAAGCCCGAAATTTCGAAGTAACGTGGCATGATGATGTCACTTGGATTGACGTGGACACATGGGTTGTGTGCCACATGTTAGTGGGTTTCGAACCCATGGAATATTGAAATTCCATATGGAACGTGATATGTGACACCCATCTTATTGGGACACATGTCAGCCGCCAATATTCCACCACGTGGCACTCCATATGAGCATGGTTAGTGGGACACCAAGGTTACATAACATAGTTTAAGGTCAATATATGGTGGACCCACACTAGCGTTGATCACGATACATCAAGATCGACGGCTAGGAGGCATTGCGAGGACCCAAATTGCATGGGATTTAATTCCCCAAGGCGGTCCCGCAATTCAAACCACGGTTTTACTAGGGGGTTACGTGTCAGCGTCAAAGGAATTGTGGGACGAAAGGTGGGTTACTCCAAACCATGGATGCATGCCCCCGCAATTTGAAAAGTGTTAAGTGATGTGACTATTTGGTATCTTAGTTCTATCACGGAAGTTGTGGATCCCAATGGACGCATGTCGCCAGTTGTGAAGTCCAGAGACTTGACACTCCAGAAGGATGGTTTATAGGGAACGAAAGGAAGAACCTTCCAAAGATTTATAACGCCTAAGTGACATGACATAATGAAATCACCAAAGGTGACATGGAAGTGTTCAGAGATTAACGGTTCAAGGTGTTGGGGGTGTGTGGATATGAAATCCTCCAAAGTCTTGAAGTCCCAAAGCTCCGAAGTCCCGGAAATCAGATGCATGAGGTTCCATAGTGAGTGCCAGTCATTGGATGTTGGGTGGATGTGGACTATTGATCCACCCTACTTCACGAGTTCAGTATTCCATAACTCTGAGATATTTTTGGGGATGTGATTTGAAAAATTTTGAAGCCGGAGGCCCGAAGTATTGAATAAGCACCTATCAAACTAGCGCTTGGCCACAGCCCATGGTCACGCGGGTTGTGGGATAAGAGAAAGGGGCTAGTGCCCAAAATTTATTACATAACAGAGCAGAGCTCAGAAAGAAAATGGAATCTGAAATTTTTCTTTGAATCAGATTGGTTTATGAATACTGTGGAATTTTTTAAGGATTGATGGCCTAACAAATTTCGGTTGACTGCACATTATGTTTGCAGAGTTAACGATTGTCATAAGCAAAGTGAATTTTCATAGATTAAAGAGAAATGGAGGAGACACAGAATGATTTCAGTTCAGATAATGAAGATAAAGGAATGGATGTCCATTTGGGAGTTGAAGGATCAAACTCCAATGGGCATGGAGAAGAGATAGATAAGGAGGGAAACATGATGAGAATCATTGAAAGATTGAAGAAATATGCCTAGACTCATAGAGCAGATAACAAAAAGATCATGAAAGCTAGGGAACAACAGGGAGAATTCAACATAAAGTTGATACAGATCCTAGAAAGGATAGAAACGAAATTGGATAAGGGGAGTGACTCCAGTAAATCAGTAAGTCACGGGTCTCTTGATGAAAGAAAGAAATCAAATAGTGTTGGAAAACACCATCATCACTCCCAAGGGCACTCTAAGAGGAGGTGACACGGTATTTCAAGTCCATCTCCTACCATAAATCATAGGAGATCTGGAGTGGATGAACTGAAGGGATAAATGAACAAGATTAAACCTCCTATGTTTGATGGAGAGCACCAGAAGGAGGAATATGTCGAGACATGGATTCTTGGCATGAGGAAATATTTCCAACTACATAATTACTCCTCTCATGCAAAAGGAATAATTTCAATGTATCAACTGAAAGGAAAGGCATCCATGTGGTGGGATCAACTTGTGCAGGTGCAGCACATTAAAGAGAAAAACGTTACTTGGAAGGAATTCAAGAAGTATTTCGAAAATAAATACTTGACTAAGAGATACTATGACAGAAAGATGAAAGAGTTCTTTGAACTCAAACTAGGTAGCATGACCATTGATGAATATGAACGAAGGTTTTTAGAATTGTTGAAGTATGTCCCTTTCATCAAAGATGAGACTGTCAAAATTCAAAGGTATCTGAGTGGACTGCCACCTTCCATTGGTGACAAGATCTAGTATGATGATCCGAAAACTACGGAAGAAACTATAAGGAGAGAAAAATTCTTATATGAGCAGAAAAGAGAAAAGCCCACTTTTCGGAAGGCTTGGGATGACAAGAAGAAGTTCAAGAACGAGCAGAGGCAGAAGGGAAACAAGACTCCCTTTTTCAAAAACATTCCTCAAGGACAACCATATTTTAGAGAGCGGAGGATAGTTGAGGTAGGGGGACAAAGACCAAGGCAGATGCTCATTTAGTGTTGGGTTTGTCAGGGGGACCACAAGTATAGAGATTGTCCCCACAAAAATAGAAAAATGAGAGTTGTCCACAATGTTCAGCAAACAGAAACAGTGGAGGAAATGGGCAGTAGAATACCAAGGATCTATGCATCCCTGGAAAACAAGAAAGTTGAGTTTCAATCACACATGATTGAAGTTGAAGGTATGATCAATAACCATGCCTTTACTATTTTAATTGATTCAAGGGCTATTCATAGTTATATAGATCCCAAGATGGTGGAAAGTTTACATTTTCCAAGAATCAAGCATGGAAAATATTGGTTAGTTCAGATATCTACAAGAGCCAAGAGAAAGGTTGTTGAGTTGGTTAAGTCTTGTCCGGTGGACATGAATGGACTGAGCACAAGGGTTGAATTGAACATCTTACCTTTAGGTTCCTATGACTGTCTAATTGGGATGGATTGGTTGGACCCGCACCATGACATCTTAGACTTTCATAACAAGGCATTCACTTGCCTAGATGAGGAAGGAAACCCAAGGAAAGTGGAGGGAATCCCAAGGGTAGTTACTATCAGAGAAATATCAGCAATGCAGCTGAAGAAGTGTTATAGGAAGGGCTGCCAAATATTTGCAGCTCATATGGAAGAAGCACCTAAGGATAAGGTGTCAAATATTGAAGGCCATGCAATATTAAAATATTTTGAAGATGTATTCCAGAGGGTACCCGGACTACCCCCAAAGAGAGATATTGATTTCTCTATAAACCTAATGCCTGGAGCAGCTCTAGTGTCAAAATCTCCTTACAGAATGAGTCACCAGATTTGAAAGAGATGCAGTTGCAGCTTGAAGAACTTTTGAAGAAGGGGTATATATGCCCAAGTGTGTCACCTTAGGGTGCCCCGGTCCTATTCATGAAGAAGAAAGATGGGACATTGATATTATGCATCAATTTTAGAAAGTTGAATAAAGTTACTATAAATAACAAGTATCCATTGCCAAGGATCGATGATCTCTTCGATCAGTTGAAAGATGCCAAGATATTTTCAAAAATAGACCTCAGGTCAGGGTACCATCAAGTAAGGATAAAGGATGAAGACATCAGCAAGACCTCCTTCAGAAAAATGTATGGTCATTATGAATTCACAGTGGTGCCATTTGGGTTATCAAATGCACCCGTTGTTTTCATGTGCCTAATGAATGGTGTATTCATAGAATATCTAGACAACTTTGTCATAGTCTTTTTTTATGACATCCTGATGTATCCCAAGTCGGAGGAAGACTATGAACAACATCTGAGAATGGTGTTGCAAGTGCTAAGATATCACCAAATGTATGCCAAATTGAGAAAGTGCTCATTTTATCAAAACATAATTCATTATCTGGGGAATATCATTTCAACGGATGGGATAGTTGTGGATCTTGAGAAGATAGAATCCATTAGAGAATGGTCAGTGTCAAAGAATGTGATAGAATTCATATCCTTTATGGGTCTAGCTGGCTATTACAGAAGGTTCATACCAGGGTTCTCAAGGATAGCACACCCCATCACTTCCTTGCAAAGGAAGGAGAAGAAATTTCGATGGACAGAAGAATGTGAGAGAAGCTTCCAGCAATTGAAGCAGTTGTTAACCAGTGCTCCAATCCTGACGATTGTTGATCCAAATGAGGATTTTGTAGTGTACATATGCATGAAAAGAAGGACTGGGAGGATTCCTCAGTTAAAATGGGTTTGTGGTATGTTATGAGTCTAGAAAGCTGAAGGATCATGAAAATAACTATGCAACTCATGATTTGGAGTTGGCAGCCATAGTGCATGCCCTGAATAAATGGAGGCACTACCTCATGGGAAGGAGGTTTGAACTAAGGACAGACCATAATGGTCTGAAGTATTTGTTTGGTCAGCCAACCTTAAATGCTAGGCAGAGTAGATGGTCGGAATTCTTTTGTGACTATGACTTTGATATCAAGCATATCAAAGGAAAGGAGAACAAAGTGGTGGATGCACTCAACAAAAGAGTGAATGAACTACATGCTATGGCCATTAGCATGTATCAAACTGATATTAAAGGAAGAATTTCAAAAGTTGCAAATGCAAATTTGCAGTACATGGAATTGGTAGCAAAGCTACAGCAAGGTAAGATGCTATAGAAAGTGGAAGATTATAAATTGGAAGCTGATGGAACACTCATGTACAAAAACAAAATTAATGTACCTAACTCCCAGGAATTGAGAATTATGATCTTGAAAGAAATGCATAATGTGCCTTATGTTGGGCACCCTGGATATCAGAAAACAGTGGCAGCATTCAAGAACCATTACTTTTGGCTAGGTATGAAGAAGGAAATTGCATAATACATCGCCATATGTATGGAGTGTCAGAAGGTCAAGGATGAACATAGGCACCTAGCAGGGTTTCTACGGCCATTGCCCATTCCTGAGTGGAAGTGGGAAGTGGTGACAATGGATTTCATCACAGGATTGCCCAGAACCGGCAAGCAGCATGATTCCATCATGGTGGTGGTAGATAAGCTTACGAAAGTTGCCCATTTTATTCCATTGAAGACCACTCACAAGGAAGCTAATGTTGTTGATATCTATATGAAGGAAGTAGCACAATTGCATGGTATTCCCAAGACAGTTATGTCTGATAGAAACCCAAAATTTACCTCAAAATTTTGGAAGGGGTTATTCAAAGGGTTCGGAACAAATTTGAAGTTCAACACTACTTATCATCCTGAGTCTAGTGGGCAGACAGAGAGGGTGAACCAAGTGATAGAGGACATGCTAAGGATGTATGTGATGGACAAACCATCGAAATGGGAAGACTACCTACACTTGGTATAATTTTCCTACAACAATGGGTATCAAGCATCACTAAAGATGATCTTGTTTGAAGCACTTTATGGGAGAAAGTGAAACACACCGATAAGATGGGATAACCCAGCTGATAGGGCAGTGGTTGGGCCAGAGATGCTCAAAGAAATGGAAGATCATATGTTGAAGATTAAGTAGAATTTGAAGGCTGCCCAAGACAGGAAGAAAAGTTATGCTGATAAGAACAGAACCCACATGGAGTTTAAAGTGGGTGATCATGTTTTCTTGAAAGTGAAATCCATTAGAAGTTCCATGAAGCTGGGAAACTATTCCAAGTTGGTAGCCAGATATAGTGGGCCATTTGAAATCCTAGAAAGGATTGGATCAGTTTCATATATGCTTGCATTTCCTGCATCCATGACTGTACATAATGTGTTTCATATTTCATTTCTTAAGAAATATATACCTGATCCTAATCATGTGATTGATTGGAATGTGATTCGGGTGGAGAAAGACGACGTCTTTCAAGTGAATCTGGTGCACATATTGGACCAGAAGAGAAAACAACTCTGGAATCGAGCTATAGGGCTTGTAAAGGTCCAGTGGACCTGGTACGGTCCTGAGGACGTGACATGGGAGCATGAGGATTCTATGCGGGCAGAATACTCACATCTTTTTGAAGATTTTGAAAATCTTGTTGATGGTGTGTAAATAAGTTACACTAAGGACAGTGCAAAAATAAGGGGAGGGGATTGTAATATCCCCAAGGAGGAGCCCCAGTTGTATTTATGAATTGTAAACATGTTTTTTAGGATGGTGAGCAAAGAAATTATAAGATGGTAAGCTTATGTTTTGTTAGGCCAGAGAGCCTAGGTGTTAAAGGCCAGTAGCTTGTTTTTGTACATGTAATTGTTCATATCAGTAATATAAAAACATCAATGTGTGTAGACCGACCACAAAGAAAGAGTGATGGGGGACTAAGATTCCACTAGGTAGGGTAAGGGAGAGGGGGTTGAGAGCTTGGAAAGAGGGGTTAAGCCTAAGGGATTAAGTCCAAGGGAATAATAATTTATTATTATTATTCCAAAAGTTGTGTAAAAGGATATGTTTTTATCCTAAGTTCCCGGGGAAGGACGGGTGACTTCCAAAGGGGAAGGAATGTGCTTCATGAGCGACAGGTGTTAGCTCAGGCACATGCAATTTAAGCTGGAAATTCATATTTTTTGGGGGTTTGTTTCCCATTCTTCCATCCTCGTCTAACTCGTTTGGCCTCTATCATCGACCTCTGTATCTTCACCCAAATCTGAAACCGCTAACTAGGGAAGCCGACCAATGTTTTCTTGTGAAGCCCAGCATATCTTCACTCGCCAAAACCGAGTTGTAATCTGCCTTACCAAAATTTTGGTTGTTTCCATTCCCTAAGTTATATTGAACCTTTGTTGTTGTTCTCACCTTGTTGGAACTGAGTTGAAGATTGGTTGAAGAGGCGGGTTTTCAGGCCCATGGTTGAAGAGGTAGGTTTGCAGGCCTGTGAGAAGCTCTCTCCAGGTGAGAGAGTTTGTTTGGAAGTGATTTTATCCTAGAGAGAGTCCGGCACCAACTACGGAGCTCTGATAATTCCTGATACGGCCTGTTGTCGAGACCCTAAAAAGGGAATTGGAGTAGCCGATGGACTGTGGAATAGTGAAGGTGTATATTCTTGGGGTGGAATAGGCATGTGGGGAATGAGAGTCCATAAGAAGTGGGGGTAAGAAGGCTCCTAGAGATAATCCTTCCAGTTGCATTGTGTAGTTCCCTGTAACCTTAGCCTAGTCTAGGATTCCCTTGCCCTAGGTGGAGCTTAGTCCCAGCTCGGGGGTGACCCACTGCTGAGCGTGATGAGCAGTGTGGTCTAAGGCTAGGAGGTTCGTGGAATTTTTGCATGTAGTTGGTGTATTTCAATTGAAAGATGATTATATATTCCTATGATCATTTACATGTTCTGTATATGTACATGTGTTATAATTGATGAATATTGCCTGTATATGTTGTTATATTATGGGTTTCTCCTGTGAAGTACTGCATGTATGTTTTTACTGTTATTTTTGCATTAATCTATGTATGAACATAATATGTTGTATGTTTAGGTTTATATTTACATGCATATGACAATTTTCATTTATATGGGTAGCATGCACCAGTCTGGGTGGTCAGGGTGTGACAATTGGTATCAGAGCTAGTTTGTAGAAGACAAGGTATTTGGGTTGCATTTCCTGGCATGTTGGTGGTTGGGGACATTACAAATTGACATCAAAGCTAAGTGAAGTATCAGAGTAGTGGTGTTGCTAGGCCTATTGGTGGTTGGGGTCGTTACAAATTGGTATCAAAGCTACGTGAAGTGTCATAGTAGTGGCGTTTTCCAGCCTGTTAGTGGTTGGGGACGTTACACCCACCTTGAACACAACCTTCGTCATGTTAATTCCCAAAGAATACAAAGTTGTGGAGCCCAACCAATTCCTCCCCATTTCCCTCTACAATGTGATCTATAAAATCATCACCAAAGTTATCTCTTCTTGCCTAGAACCCCTCATGCCTCTCCTTATTGGTATCAAGTAGTCTGTCTATGTGGAGGGCTATCAAATTTTGGACAACATTAGCCTCGCCCATGAAGTAGTGCATTCCTTGAAATTGACCAAATCTCCAAGGATGTTGATTAAGCTGGATCTGTGAAAATCATTCAACAAAATCAGTTGGTAGTATATTCGCTCGATCCTCATGGATTTTGGTTTCCATATTGATTGGGTCAATTGGATGCTCTCTCTCATCTCTTCTGCCTTCTTTTCCATACTGATCAATGGCTCTCCCTCTCCTCCCTTTAAGCCCTTTTGAGGTATTCACCGAGGAAACCCTCTCTCCCCCTTCATTTTTATTATGATGGTAGAGGGTCTTCGAAGAAGTCCTAAAGAAGATATTAATTATCACAATCTTCAAGGCCTTAATCTGCATAACTCTTATCTACCCATTTCCCATAGTTAATTTGTGGATGATACCATGCTATGGGAATTCTTATAGCTCCAGAGGCTAGGACCATCAAAACATTTCTCGAAGACTTCATGGATGCCTCTGAAATGGCCATTAACCATATCATGTCTCAAATCTTCTTTATCAACACCCCTTTGGCAACCCAGTTCCATGTCTTCTACGTTTTTGGATTTTCATGAAGCTCCCTTCCAAATATCTATGAGTCCCCCTCCTAGAATTTTTTGTTAGCAATCCCCATGGGAATATCGTTTCACCAAACTTGAATAAAAGATTTATGTATGGACCTTTCGTACCTTGAATATAGTTGTTTGTCACATTCTCTTTAAATATTTTCTCCAAGCCATTCCTCTCTACACTTTCTATGCCCTAGTATCCCCTAAACGTATCCTAAAATCCATCATAACTATTCAAAGAAACTTTCTTTGGTAATGAACCAAAGTGAACAAAAATTGTGCCTTCGTTGTATGGGACACCCTTTGTTTTCCTAGAGCAAAGGGTTATTTGGGATTGTGAGACCCCTGTATTCTTAATGTTTTCATAGGAGCTAAGATTTGGTGGCATTGGCTTCAAGGAAAAGGAGAGATTTGGTGTGCTCTATGGAAATACAAATATGCCAATGAAATTTGATTTTTAGAGCTCATATGGATGGTTGGAGAACAACATGGGTCCCTGACATGGAATAAAACTTGGCAAAAACAATATCTCATCCACGAGCACAACTTTTGGGAGGACTCTTGGAAACAACTCCCCCATCTCCAAGATTGTTCCACCTACCTGAGCCTTAAAGATGTCTTAAAGGTTGGTCATGGCTGACATGTCTATCAATATTGGGCTTCTCATTCATCCACATCAAATTGGAGAAGTTGGGATATAAAACCATATCACCCACCCCTTCAATATATACTCGATTATTCAACTTTAAAATCCGAACTTCTCAATCATCGAATCAAATATTCGACTAAGCTAGATAAGCTCAGGTGGGTGCATAAGCTGAGTGGTGACTTCAACCTCAAGGAAGCCTATGCTTTGGTTGTTGGGCATGCTCATACCCCTATGGACAACATCTGGAATAAAATATGGCAATCAAATCTGTCGCCAAAATTGGCCCTATTTCTCTGGTTAACCGCTCATGGAAAAATATTGACCTATGATATGTTGATTCATAGAGGTTTTGAGGGATCGATCCTTTGTATCATATGTAGATAGGTTGAAGAAACTTTAGAGCACCTTTTGAACTATTTTCCCTTTAGCGCCACCCTTTGGGATTAAGTTGCCACTCTCTTTAGACAAACAAATCGACACAGAGACAATGTCAAGATCACTCTCTCTTCATGGCATATGCATGGATTTATGAATCCCATTCTGAACAGGGTCTGGAAAAAATTTCCAAGATTTATCCTCTGGGAAACTAGGGAGGAAATAAATTGACGCATATTCAAGAATGAGGAACAACTAGTCTCATCGACTTAGATAAGAATCTAGAGATTCATCTTGGAAACAATCTAGTCCTCTCCCTCGACCAAGGAGGATTTCTAATGCAATAGAAAATATCAGATCATCCTTTCCAACTGGGAATTCAACCCTGCTTCATCCTTAATATCCATCGGTTCGAGTTCCCCTAAGGTATCCTCATCCCTTGCATGGTCTCCTCCACCTCAATACTTTTTCAAGCTCAATCTTGATGGTGCTTCTAAGGATAATAGTGACCTGGTGAGATAAGGTGGACTCATTCGAGACTCAAAGGGTCGAATTATCTAAATTTATGCAAGTTGCTAGAAAAAATATTGAAATTTCTAAACTTTGTGTTCCTCGCCAAAAACAATTTTCAAGTTGTAGTAGCTTTAAATCCTTTTGTAGCCTGGCATAATCGTTTTAGCCACAATAAACCTCTAAACCTTTCGCCATTTTCGCCAAGCTTCTCTACCATCAAAATCTCAAATCCTTGCATCATATTTTTCAATTCCCTGCCATCTCTCTTTGTTCACAATTCCTAGATCTTTGAAAAGAGTCTTAAAAACACCAAGTTTCCTTTGTTATATTAAACCAAGCTACAGTTCTTTTTTATATATAAATTGTATTGTTTTAAAATTATTTTATATAATTTTAAAATAATACTTTATTATTAATTTAAAAGTTTGGTAAAAAGAAAAAAATAATAAATAAAAGGCTTATTTGATTTTTATGCTAAAAATATTGGGCCAATTACCTCACGGGCCCAATCTCCAATTAAAGTACCTGCAATACATTATTACTTCGAATCTCCAATCTCCAATTAAAGTACCTGAATGGTGCGGCCTTATTACTTCGAATTCATTGCGCACGTACGCAATCTCATTATTCTATCATTCTACAATGCAATGCAGTTAGATTATCATGGGCCGGACTCCATTTTGATTAATTACCCACTGAAATCTAGTTTACATGTATAACCAATAATAGCATCCTTCAAATTTATTTGAAGCAAGAAGGGATAACAGAGGGAGTGTGGTTTTGGATTTGTGTGTGTGTGAGTGAGTGGGCACTCATACCCAATTGGGATTTGAGCTTTAGATTCATCACTCAGTGCAGTCAGTCCAGTCCAGTGCCTTCCCTTCCTTCGAGGGTTGATTCCCAAGGCGTATGGTCCCGGTGTTTCCACGGGTGCTGCTGAAGAACTCCATACATACGAACAAACAAACACCACCGTCACAGACACACGCCCTCTG
>ML782259.1:487818-501127 GCA_009831015.1 Picea engelmannii
ATCTGGTTGACTTCCCTTCATGAAAGAAGTTACTCACAGAAAGAGTCTTGCAACATGGATAACACAAATCTGGTTGACTTCCCTTCATGAAAGAAGTTACTCACAGAAAGAGTCTTGCAACATGGATAACACAAATGGAAATTGTTTGGGCCTTTACCACCGGGTTGGGAACAACGCTCTGACAGAGTGACTATAAAGGTGTATTACATCGACTACACATAAAAAAAATTCTAGATGCCGGAATCATATAAATTGTGTCCAATTGAATCCAACTATCAAAAGAAAAGATCATTAATTGTTAAGATCTTAGCGCCAAGTGCTCGAGGTTTCTCTCTTGGTTTGTTATATATTGGAAATATTTGTTTGATAGAGGGGGTTTTTAGGACAAAGATTGAAAATCTTATTCAACAGAGGGATCCGATATTGAGAAAAGAAAATCATCGGGCCTGTCAGCAAGAAAACGACGATAAAAAAACTCTGTGCATTTGATGATAAGAGGCTTGCACAGGAGATTAATGGTGATGCCCTGGGAGAGGAGTTCAAGGGTTATGTCTTCAAAATTATGGGAGATCTAGGGCGTTTGTTGGTGTTCTTTCTGTTTGGGTTTGTGCCAAGTGTAGTGCATTCACTTTGAGTTGCCATCAGAGCAGACCAAGTGTATTTAGGAGCAGAATACTCAAGCTAAACCGAGGTGTCTTGTGCAGGGTTCAATCGTATTTGGATTTTTGTCCGAAACCCGGTCTTGTAGGTGCCTCTTGCTTGGTAAAGATATATAATATTATTTATATAATATGCCCGGGGAGGTCATAAGGTGCTTCTTGTAGGTGTTATCTCCGGGGAGGTCACAAGTTCAAAACCAGCGGGGGGTAGGGATGCTCATATTGGCCCGTTGTGACAAGGCTGGAAGGGTAGACGACCCCTGGGATAGAGGTTTCACTCCGGTGGGGCCTCGGGACGTCTCGGCCCCTGTTGAGTCACAAGTTATTGGTATATCTGGCTTGTGGGCTGTTGGATATACTCTTGGGAGGTTGTTGTTCCCATGGTTAAAAAAAAAAGATATATAATATTATTAAAGTTTAAAGAGGTTATGAGTTGTGGAGAAAGGAATGAGGTGTTTCCTAGGCCGAAGATACAATCCTTACCAACTATTATCGAGTGTTTGGAACTTGGATTCCAACATAGCCAGTGGGTAATCAGATTTATCGAATTTACGATATTTTTGCAAGTCGGTGAGGCCGCTCTAGCTGTGATGTTTGTTGTTCTGAACCAGGGGGAAACCGAACAATGGGGAGATATTTGTCTTTTATTACCGAATGTCAAATCCCCTCCTTCCTTAGCACACACCAGAGGGAATTTGCAACTAATGCTCTGTTGAAAAGAAACATATTTCTAAAGCCCCATTTTCCCTTTCGTTTTGGCTTGGCCAATAAGTCCCAACTACATAGGTGGAGATGTGGTTTTTTTGTACAGCACGACCATAAAAAGTTATATCTTAACCTTCTAATCTTGTCTAACATTGAGACAAGAATGGTTTCCCGTGCCATCCAGAACAGAGGAAGGCTTTCAAGTATTGCTTTGATGAGTGTAAAGCGACCTCCTAATGAAAGCCAACGGTTGCACCAGTGACCAATTTTTTTCTCAAATTTTGCTACTATCCAAGTCCAATTTGTTGCCTTATAAGAGTCATCTTTCAGAAAGTAACCAATATACTTAAATCCCCCATAAAGATCTACAAAATTGTAAGGGAAGATTTCTTTGTAAAGTTCCAAGGAAGGTTCTTGTATGCGAGCATAGTGAAAAGTCGACTTTGACCAGTTGATTTTCAGTCAATCCTGGAGGCCTTCACCCCGGTCAACTTCCCTTCCACCTGTCCTTTTTTAAGCTGTAGGCTAAGACCTTCCATGATTAATAAAAACAACAAAGGGGAGAGCGGGCAACCCTGCCTCATTCCTCTACCACTGTGGAAGAATGGAGATGTTTCACCATTTATAAGAACTGTGAAATTTGCAGTAGTCACACAACTCATTAACCACTTGGTAAAGATACCACAGTTTTAGTTTTGAGAGGTGGACAATATAATCATTTTATTATCTTGTGAAGTGGCAACTTTAAACACCTTACAACAATAGAACCAAGTTAGGATCTCAAAACCTAGGCTCTCATACCATGTTAGTAATCACAAGTGCATTGTTAAAGTATAAATAATAGATCCAAGAAGAGTGGGTAGTATTTAGAATCACCATTAAAACATTATAGAGCACAAGAACACCATTCACATAATTTCTTCACATCATATCAATGAATCAATTTTTACACTATCTATTGATACACTTTAGTGCATAACCAATCTTCTTAAAATAGGGTTTGATTTAGTCAACCTTGATTACTCAAGTCCAACCTAAAGAAGTTAGACAATCTGCATTTCATAGTCTTTTTTATGCCCAAACAATTATAGTTGACTTGGTCAATACCACTTAATTGGTCATATCTAACTAGTGGAATCCCCTCTACTGATCAACTAACTACTCAGTCGCTCCATTGACTTACACCAACATTTGGGTTTAATCACAATTTCAAACATTGTTTGGTTTTATTATTGTTTTTTCTCATTGATTTGATTTTTGCATAGTTATATTTGTTGTCATGTTTTGAGACAATAGTTATTCAAAAAAAATTGGTGTGGATTTTACTTGTGTTTTCGCATTTCCTAGTTTATCTTTTTAAGGTCACTATGTTAGAGTGATATCTTATTTGTTAGGTACTTTTCTATTATTATGAAAAATAACATGTTATTGTAGCTTTGTGTCGTGTATGATCTTTATTTTTGGAGTTCATTTATTTTATTGTGAGGTTTTTGTTTCTTGTTGAGTTCTTGTTCATCATGTGGTCATAATTGTTGTTAAATTTCTAGTAAAATGCTTCCTTCAAGACTTAATGTCTATGGATATTTTCTCCATGTGGTAACTTCTTGTTGTTAGTGGAATGTAATATGATTACTTTGAGGTGTGTTTGTGATGTAGTATTTGTTTTTAAGTGGCAACCCATATTTAAGTAATATTGTGGAAGTAAAAACACTTTCACACAATATGCATGTGGACCTTTATATTTTTGTATTCTAAGTGATAAAGTTGCATTGTCAAAAAAAAAAAAGTTTGATGTTCCATTAATAATTCCTTGCTTGATCTTATTAAAGTAGTTCATGGACTTGATTAGATCAAAGTCTACTTTATATTTTATTTTTTTAACACAACAATGATTTAATGTCATCCACACCTCATGAGAGGCATTGATTACTTATTCTTTTAACCTTTACATTTATCATCCTCCTTGTGCTATGTATAAAACAAGACATTATTTTTTTTGTATCCATCACTCAAATTGAAAATATTGCCTTTGATATTATGTAATGGCACACGATCTATTTCTAAGTGAGAATAGACGAATCACCTAAGGTTCATATACAACAGGGGAATTCAAACTAAACCTTCAAGAGGAAGTTATCTCAACTTCTTTTTAAAAGTTTAAGGCAATCATGTAATAGTGTATGTAATAATGATAATGAACATGAACAAATGAAGATAGAAAGAATGAAAAAGACAAATATGAAAGATGTGAATCAAATGATGTAATAGTGTATGTAATAATGATAATGAACATGAACAAATGAAAATAGAAAGAATGAAAAAGACAAACATGAAAGATGTGAATCAAATATATGTTGTAAAATCATATGTTAATGTTGTCGATAGAAACACATACTATCAAATTTTAATTTTGATGCAATTACAAATGCTTACAAGTCTACAACTATGTACATCTATTTTGACCATGGAAATATTAAACATTAAGAAGGATCAAAATTGTTGAAGTGTAAACTTKCATGTAGTTAAATGGCTTGAGGGTGCAAAAACATTGAAATCTATACCTCAAATTTTGTTATCCCTCTTTATATTTCATAGATTTAAAGTTAAAATAATTTTACATTGATAATAAGAATTATAATGTCAATTCTCAAATACTTTTTAAAATTGTGAATAAAACATTTGCATTAGAGTATCCTATTGTCGAGTTCATCTTAGCCCAATATATCTTTATTTTCTATCTCTTATTTAGTCTTGCTCAAACATCGATTGATCCTTTTATCAAGTTGAAATGGTTGAGTACATATATATTCATAAAACAAGTGAAACTAAAGAACAAATTCTTCGCTCCATAAATAATTGAAAACACATTTGCTTTCTTATCTACCTATGTTATCATGATGTCATTGTCCCTATCTACCTTGCATCACATTGGAAGTGTTTCTAAAGTTCTAATTCACTTAATGTTGTTGATATCCACCTTATATCACAACAATGCATATTTCTTTTCTATGATTTCTCTAAGACGATCCCTCCCTAGAGTTTTCAGACATTTGACGCTTCTCCCATTATTAGTCACGCCCCATGACGGGGCCTACAAGGGGGGGAAACCCCCTTCCTACAAAAATGTCCTTGATTACAAGGGAGTTGGAAACTCTAGATCCAATGTTGCTTCAAATGGACTCCCTAGTTGTAACACCCCAAGGTCGATCCCCTGCTGAATTGTAATTATGCTTATAGGTTGCTGAGCCGAGTGGTTGTAAGTTTAGAGACGGATGTGTTTATTAGGTTGGTGAGTCAGATTCTAAGGACAATGAGCCTAATTTTGTATATGTAAATACAAACATATCATTAATAAAATTACATTGTTGCGTGTAGACCCTCCACAAAGAAAGAGTTATGGGGGACTAAGCTCCACTAAGTGGGGAAGGCGATAAGTGTCTAGGAATACGGGCTAATCTAAAGGGCTTACCTCTAAAGGAATAATATTATATTATTATTTCCTAGAAGATAAGGTTTGATATAACCATGTTGTCCTAAGTTCCTGGGGGAAAGGGGGATGAATGTTAAGTAGAGCTCATGCAGCTTCAGGGAGACATGTTTCAACTTGGGGGCAAGTAGTTTTAAGTGGGAAAGTCAGCTCATTGGGGGCCCGCTTACTCACCATTCTCACGATTCTCATGACTGTCATGATACTTCACCATGGAGTTTGCACTCTCACGAGGTTAGCCACCCTAGAAGAGAGCCATACTCCCCCACTGATGCACATGCCAGTGTAACCTGCAGACACTGGAGTTGTCCTACATATTTCCTGTGAAGCCCAACGAACTTGTATTTTTTCTGAGTCGTGTTGTGTCGTAGAAGTTGGCGGTTGTTGTCAACACAGTTTCGGATAAGCTTGGTTTGTTGTTATATTCTTTGTCCATACACATTTTTTGTGGTTGACTGCACCTGTGTGTTACCAGAATTTTGTTGTTGACATCAATTGTGTCTGTTTGACATAAGAGATGAATTGAAGAAGCAATTTATTAGGCATGTGGGAAACTTTCCCAGGTGAGAGATTTTTTTGGGAAGTGAGTTCTCCTGGAGGGAGTCACGTAGCATCTACAATACTCTGAGACTTTTGGTCCAGCCTGTTGCTGAAGCCCAAGGTAAGGGAGGTATAGTAGTCGATGGAATTATATTAGTGAAGGTGTACCCTCTTGGGGTGGAGCAAGTGTGTGGGGAATGAGGGCCTGTGGGTTGTGGGTGTAAGTGGCTCCTGGGATGAAAGATCCTTCCTGTCGTTTTGTGCAACTTCCTTGTTGTCCTTACCAAGCCTAGAATTTCCTTGCCCGGTGGAGTTTAGTCCTAGCTCGGGGGTGACCCATTGCTGAGCGTGATGAGAAGCGTAGTTTAAGGCCGGAAGGTTCATGGAAGGACTACACGCAGTTGGTGGTCATCTATTAAAATATAAGTACCAATTATTTGTTCGTTGTATGTTGTGTATTTGTATTTGCATTATAATTAATGAGTAATGTCAGTATATATATGTTGCATGTATGTGTTAATGTTTCTTCTGCATGAACAGGTGTATGAGTAGAGTATTGGCGTCTGTTTAATTGCATTAGATAAATATATGTTTATATGTGTGAATACCAGATGTTATCTCTATCTTTCAGTTAGGTTTTGTATGTGATTATTTCCGCAAAATTAATCGGTGGCATGGTCTGGCCTGTTGTTTAAAGTCGGGAATGTCACATAAATGGTATTAGAGCAGTAAAGGAAAAGTAAAGGTTTCTTTGGTAGCATTACTCGGTCGGGGTCATCGGCCGAGGGACGTTACAAATTGGTATCAGAGCCAAGTTTTCAACACTGAGCCTGGATGGGCCATGTTAGTGGTTAGTGAGACAAGATTTCAGAGTGAATTGTTGTCGAAAGGGGAAAAAATGAATTTCAGAGCATTCCATAGTGCCAATAGAATACCTTGGTCATGCTATGAAGCTCAGGAGGTATAACATTTTATGGAATAGTGGCAGAGAAAATAGACTGCAATAACCATGGGTTTGGAACCATAAGGTTTGAATTTGGGTCGTGGGATCTGTTCGGGAGAAGGAGGATTCTTCACAACCGTCAGATCTGGAGAAAGGTGCATGAAGACTAACCCCTAAGTACTTCAGACTTCATGACTTCAGCAAAGTTTAATTGTAATAGAGCAGAAAGGGTCGAAGTCGAAGTTCTGAAGTCCCAAAGTGGATCTACACCGTAGATCCAAGTGGGGGAGTGTTTACCATTGGATTTGACCAAGGACGGATTAGAACCATAGGGTTAAGACAAGAGTGGAAGGAAAGAAAGTTTGGGAATTCGACGTTCGGGAGAAACAGGGTATGCAAAGGTCAAATATTTCGAAGCCTGAAGTCTCGAAGTGACATGGCCTATAGATGTCACTAAGGATGATGTGGACACATGGGGTGTGTGCCACTTGTCAGTGAGTTAAGAACCTTTGTAACATAGAAATGAAGTTAGAACGTGACACAAGGCAGTTAAACTTGGCGAAGAAGTTAGCTAGATTGGACCCACATTAACTTCGATCACGATCTATAAAGATCAATGGTCGAATGGCATTGCGGAGATCGAATATGCATAGAAGATAATTCTACAAGGCGGTCACGCAATCCAAAACCACAGTTTCCTAGAAGGGGTACGTGTCAGCGTGGGGACAATTGTGGAATGATCAAGGGGTTACTCCAAAACCATTGACCCATGTCCCCGCAATTTGAAAAGTATAAATTTTGATGTGACTTTCGGTATCTTTTAGTTCAAGCAAGAAAATCGTGGGCCCTAATGGACGCATGGCACCCGCCTCCAGATCGTGAAGTCCGGAGATTGGACACTCCGGAAGAAATGGCTCATGATGGAATGGGAGGAAGAAACCCCTGAAGTTCCATTACGTCGAAGTAAAGTGACATGATGACATCATCGGGGTGACGCGGAAGTATGCAGAGACACATGGTTCAGGATTTTGGGTTGAGAAAAGGTGGAATCATCTGAAGTCTCAGAGTCCCGAAGCTCCGAAGTCCTGGAACCCTGAAGCCTGGATTTCCATAGCAAGTATCAGTCGTTGGATGCTGGGAGACTTGGAATGTTGATCCACCCTAATTCGTGAGTTCGCCAATCCGGCACTCCGAGATATTTGTTGTGATGTTCTTTGGAATCCGTTGAAGCCTGAAGCCCAAAGTTTCAGGGTTCAGGATAAGCACCCAAATCATAAGCATTGGGTCATAGCCGTGGTCACATGCAAACCAAGGGTTGAAGAAAAGGGGCTAGCGCCTGAAATTTGTTGCAGAATAGAACCGGTCTTAGAGATTGAAGCCCGAGGGGTTCTTAACTGACCAAGACCTGTAGAAAATGGAATCTGATATTTTTTTATTGAATCATATTGGTTTATTCCAGAAAATTATTAAATACTGATCGCCATAAAAAAATCCAGTTGACTGCACATTTTTGCAGAGTTAACAATTGACGGGCCGAAATGAGTTGTTGCATAGTGTAGAGAATGGAGGAGGCACGGGATGCTTGCAGTTCGGAGGATGAAGTGAGAGGAATGGATGTCCATTTGGGATTTGAAGGATCAAACTCCAATGGACATGGAGAAGAGATAGATAAAGAAGAGAACATGAAGAAAATCATTAAAAAGTTACAAAAATATGTACAAACTTACCGAGAAGATAACAAAAAGCTCATGAAATCCAGGGAGAATTTAACGTGAAGTTGATGCGGAGCCTGGAAAGAATAGAAAATAAATTGGATAAGGAGAGTGGCTTAAGAAAATCAAGAAGTCCCAGAAGAAAAATAAGTATTAGCCGGCATCACCAACACTCCTCGAGGAATTCTAATAAGTGAGCACACAACAACTCAAGTATGCCCCCTATTAGGAAGCATAAGAGGTCTAGGGAAGATGAGATATGAGGGGAAATGAACAAAATCAAACCTCCTACATTTGATGGGGAGCACAAGAAGGATGAAGATGCAGAGACATGGTTGTTGGGCATGAGAAAGTATTTTATTGCATATTTATTCTTCTCGTGCAAAAGGAAGAATTTCCATCTATCAACTCAAAGGGAAGGCATCAGTATGGTGGGATCAACTTGTAAAATTACAACATGTTAGAGAAAAGAATGTTACATGGAGGGAATTCAAGAGACATTTTGAAAGGAAGTACCTAACTAAAAGGTATTATGACAAGAAAATGAAAGAGTTATTTTAGCTCAAGCTAAAAAAGTTTGTCCATTGATGAATATGAAAGAATATTCTTGGAGTTGTTGAAGTATGTTCCCTTCAACAGGGATGAGATAGTTAATATTCAAAGGTATCTGAGTGGGATTCCATATTCCATCAGTGACAAGATTCATTATGATGACCCTAAAACTATGGAAGAAACTATAAGGAGAGTAAAATGCTTATATGATCAGCAAAAAGAAAAACCTTATACTTTCCAAAAATCTTGGGAAGACAAGAAGAAGTTTAAGAGGGAGAAAAGGCAGAAGGGAAACAAACCGCCATTTTTCAAGAACAGTACTCAAGGACAACCAGTTTTGAGAGAGCCCAGGATGGCTGAAGTAGGTGGGAAAAAGCCAAAGCAGACACCTATGGAATGTTGGGGTTGTAAAGGAGATCATAGGTATAGAGATTGTCCTCACAGAAAGGACAAGATGAGAGTTGTTCACAATGTTTAGCAAGCTAAAACAATGGAGGACATAGGAAGGAGAATACCAAGAATCTATGCAGCTCTAGACAACAAGTAAGTTGAGTTTCAATCATGCATGATTGAAGTTGAAGGTATGATCAATAACCATGCCTTTACTATTTTAATTTACTCAAGAGCTAGTCATAGTTACATAGATCCTAAAGTTGTGGAAAGATTATGCTTGCCGAGAAGAAAGCATGAGAAATATTGGCTGATACAGTTGGCTATAGAAGCCAAGAGGAAAGTTGTTGAGTCGGTTAAATCATGTCCAGTGGGCATGAATGGACTAAGAACCAAGGCAGATCTGAATATCTTGCCTTTAGGATCATATGATTTCCTAATTGGTATGGACTGGTTGGACCAACACCATGCCATTTTATACTGCCATTACAAGGCATTCACTTGCTTGGATGAGGAAGGAAATCGAAGAGCAATCCAAGGAATTCACAGGGCAGTTGCTATTAGAGAATTTTAAGCAATGCAGCTAAAGAAATGCTATAGGAAAGGCTGTCAAATATTTGCAGCTCATATGGAGGAAGAATCTAAGGATAAGGTGCCAATTCTAGAGGACCATGCATTCCTGGAATATTTTGAAGATGTGTTCAAGGAGGTACCAGGACTACCTCCAAAAAGAGATATTGATTTCTCTATAAATTTGACGCCTGGAGCAGCCCCAGTGTCAAAGAATCCCTACATAATGAGTACACTAGAGTTTAAGGAACTGCAAATGCAGCTTGAAGAGATTATGAAGAAGGGGTATATCCTCCCAAATGTATCACTTTGGGGCACCCCAATTTTGTTCATAAAGAAGAAAGATGGAACAATGAGATTGTGCATTGATTTAAGACAGTTGAACAAAGTGACTATAAAGAACAAGTATCATTTACCAAGGATTGATGATCTCTTTGATCAATTGAAGGATGCAAAGATATTTTTGAAGATAGATCTCAGGTCATGATACCATCAAGTAAGGATTAAAGAGGAATACATCATAAATACTGACTTCAAAACAAGGTACGGTCATTATGAGTTCACAGTGGTGCCATTTGGGTTATCAAATGCACCCATTGTTTTTATGTGCTTAATGAATGGCATTTTCATGGAATATTTGGACAAGTTTTTCATTGTCTTTCTGGATGACATCCTTGTATATTCCAATTTGGAATAAGAGCATGAGCATCATTTGAGGATGGTGTTGCAAGTGCTAAGAGATCATCAGCTGTATGCCAAATTGAGCAAGTGCTCATTTTATCAAAACCGAATTCACTATTTGGGACATATCATATCGTAAGAAGGGATAGTCATGGACCCTGGAAATATTGAGGCCAGTAAAGGGTGGACAACACCTAAAAATGTAACAGAAGTCAGATACTTCATGGGTCTAGCTGGTTACTATAGAAGGTTCATTGCAGGGTTGTCAAGAATAGATCACTGCATCACTTCCTTGCAAAGGAAGGGGAAGACATTTCAATGGACAAAAGAATGTGAAAGAAGCTTCCAGCGATTGAAGAAGTTGTTAACCAGTGCTCCAATTCTGAATATTTCAGATCTGAATGAATATTTTTTGGTTTCCATAGACGCATGTAAAGAAGGAATAGAAGGAGTTCTCAACCAGAATGGGTTTGTGATATGTTTTGAGTCCAAAAAATTGAAAGAGGATGGAAGGCTCTATGCCACTCATGATTTGGAGTTGGAAACCATTGTACACACTCTAAAGAAATGGATAAATTAACTCATGGGAAAGAGGTTTGATCTCGAGACAGACCATCATGGTCTAAAGTATTTTTTTGATCAACCTACATTGAATGCCAGGCATAGTAGATGGTTGGAATTCCTCTGTGAATATGACTTTGATATCAAGCACATCAAAGGAAAGGAGAACAAAGAAGTTGAAGCAATCAGTAGGAGAGTGCATGAACTTCATGCTACACCCATCATCATGTATCAAATGGATCTTCGAGGCAAAATCTTTGAGGCTGCAAAATTTGATTCGCGGTACATAGAATTGGTAACAAAATTGCAGCAAGGTAAAATGTAGCAGAAGGCTGAAGATTTTGAATTGGGAATTGATGGAATTATCTTGTACAGAAACAGAGTTTATGTACCCAACTCTTATGAATTGAAGAGTGTGATTTTAAAAGAAATGCACAATGTACCTTATGCAAGACACCCAAGATATCAGAAAATAATTTCAGCAGTCAAAATCCAATATTATTGGATAGGCATGAAGAAGGAAGTTGTTGAATTTATTTCCAAATGCTTGGAATGTCAAAGGTAACTGTTGAACATAGACACCCAGCTAGTTTTCTACAGTTGTTAATCATCCCTAAGTGGAAGTGGGAAGTGGTGACAATGGATTTCATCATAGGATTTCCTAGAACAAGCAAGCAGCATGATGCAATCATGGTAGTAGTGGACAAGCTTACTAAAGTTGCCCATTTTATTCCATTGAAGACCACTCACAAGGAAACCAACGTTGTTGATATATATATGAGGGAGGTAGCATGACTTCATGGTATTCCAAAAACAATTGTGTCTGACAGAGACCCAAATTTTACCTCAAAGTTCTGGAGAGGATTATTCAAGGGGTTCGGAACGAACCTAAACTTCATCATAGCCTATCACCCTGAGTCAAATGGAAAAACAAAAAGAGTAAACCAAGTGATAGAAGACATGCTAAGGATGTATGTGATAGACAAACTGTATAAATGGAGAGATTATCTACATTTGGTATAATTTGCCTACAACAATGGGTATCAAGCATCATTGAACATGAGCCTGTTTGAAGCACTTTATGGCAGAAAGTGCAACACCCCAATAAGCTGGGAAAATCCAGCTGATAGGGCAGTGGTTGGGACGGAGTTTCTCAAGGAAATGGAAGACAAAATATTGAAGATTAAACATAATTTGAAGGCTTCCCAAGATAGAAAAAAAAATTATGTAGACAAAGGCAGAAACCACAGAGAGTTTAAAGTGGGTGACCATGTTTTCCTGAAGGTGAAAGCCAACAGAAGTTCTCTGAAGCTGGGAAGCTATTCCAAGTTGGCAACCAGATTTTTTGGACAGTTTGAAATCTTAAAAAGGGTTGGACCAGTAGCTTATATGCTTCCATTTCCTGCATCCATGATTGTTCATAATTTATTTCATGTATCATTTCTCAAGAAGTATATACCTGATGCTAATCATGTGATTGATTGGAATGTGATCCAGGTGGAACAAGAAGGCGCTTTGCAAGTGCAGCATGTGAGCATACTGGACTAGAAGAGAAAGCAACTCCAGAATTGAGTCGTAAATCTTGTAAAGGTTTAGTGGACCTGGTATGGTCCTGAGGACACAACGTGGGAGCATGAAGATACTATGCGGGAAAAGTACCCACATCTTTTTGAATATTTTTGAAATCTTATTGTTGTTGTGTAAAGAGTTGCACTGAGGACAGTGAAAAAATAAGAGGAGTGGATTGTAACACCCCAAGGCCGAGCCCCCGTTGAATTATAATTATGATTATAGACTGGTGAGCCGAGTGGTTATAAGTTGAGAGAATGATGTGTTTATTAGGATGGTGATCTAGATGCTAAGGCCAATGAGCTTGATTTTGTATATGTAAATACAAACATATCATTAATAAAATTACACAGTTGTGTGTAGACCCTCCATGAAGAAAGAGTTATGGGGGACTAAACTGCAATAGGTGGGGAAGGGGCTAAGTTTCTAGGAATAGGGGCTAAGCTAGAGGGCTTACCTCTAAAGGAATAATATTATATTATTATTTCCTAGAAGCTAAGGTTTGATATAACCATGTTTTCCTAAGTTCTTGGGGGAAAGGGAGACGAGTGTTAAGTGGATCTCATGCAGCTTCATGGAGACATGTGTCAACCTAGGTGCATGTAGTTTTAAGTGGGAAATTCAGCTCGTTGAGGGCCCACTCACTCACCAGTCTCACGATTCTCATGATTGGCATGATACTTCACCATGGCGTCTGCACTCTCGCGAGGTTATCCAACTTAGAAGAGAGCCATACTCCCCCACTGATGCATGCACCAATGTAACCTGTAGACACTGGATTTTTCCTGTGTATTTCCTGTGAATCCCAACGAACTTGTATTTTTCTTGAGTCATGTTGTGTCGTAGAGGTTGGCGGTTGTTTCCAACACAGTTTCTTCAAATCTTGGTTTGTTGTCATATTTTGTGTCCATACCCGTTTTCTATGGTTGACTTCACCTGC
>ML782259.1:507657-529717 GCA_009831015.1 Picea engelmannii
TTTTTTTTTAATTTATTACATGTTTTTAATTTAGTTTTAGTTTTTATTTTTATTATTTAAGTTTTATTTTAATGTTTTGTGTTTTATTTAATTTTTGTTTTTTTATTATTTGTTTTTTAATTAATGTATTATATTATTGTTTTCTTTTTTAATTGTTTTTTGATTTATAAATTTTATGTTTTATTTTATCATTTAACTTATTATATGTATTGATTTATTTTATTATTATATTAATCTAACTATACTTTATTTAATTACTAACTTTATTAACCTATTTACTAACTTAAACAAATAACTTAATTACTAATTATTAATAAATAAATAATTAATCTAATTATTATTTTATTATTAATTATATTATTAAAATAATCTAATTAAAATAAATTTATTAGGCTAATAAACATTAGAAAATGCCACTAACCATTTATTATTAACCTAATATTTTTTATCCTAAGTTTGTTTATGCAGGGATGAGTGGTGGGCGAGATGTAGCCAATGGGATAAATGGACAAGGGAGTGAGTGGCGCAGAGGTGGATGAAGGATCGGGTGAAATGGAATCAATCGAGCCAGCAAGCTAGATGTATTCATCACGAGAGAAACGCCAAATAAGCAGCTGAAGAATCAAGTTACCTATGATTATAGGACCCCCAACATAGGCTCCACCTAGGGATGGCAGCTCTTTCAGGAGGTGTCAAGAACCACTGATCTCTGAACATGTAGACTGGTGCCTTATCCATTGGGTTGATCCCAAAATCTGCAACCTGTACCTATTCCAAACTTCACTAAATCTTCAAAGCAACACTTAAATGAAATGAAAAGCATGCTTGCCCAGCAAGCTTATTTGCACACTGTAAATCTAATTATTTATAGGATGTTGATCTGACGATCTTATTTATGTACATATATCCTATTTTAACCTTAGAATTCTTAACCTTAATCAATATGAAATATCCAATATAACCAATCAAATATTGGATCCGATACTTTGGCTCTTTCGCTCTTTTTCACCCAACTTAGAAACATATATGTTAATGATATGTAATAGAGATTTCCAGCTTGATCTTCATTACAGCGAGCTTGATGAACCTGATAACAACAAAAGTACTAGAAATGTAGTGTGGCTCTGTGATGAAAAAATTCTCCATATAAATATCTATAGGATCAATATAAACTTGACCTATTTCTTGATGTTCAAATTTAACCAACTCAACTTCATGATTTGATGATGTAGTTATGTTATTTACATCCTCATGCACTTCCTAACATGGCTGCAACTTTTCTGATGGGATTTGAAATGATACTTTTGTTGAAGACAACGATGAAGTTGATTGTCTAATCATATCAATATCATAAATGTTTTTCATCCCATGACTAGCAAATGAAATAGGACTCTGTCTGCATATTTCAACCAATACCTCTACTATTAGATCGTGTAGCGAATGAGGTAGTTGTTGCATTGTCTCTAATGAAACTTTATAATCTTTCATGTATTCATCATTCAGAATGTGATCAAAATTCCCTTTCAAAATCTAAAATGAATTGGAGCATAATGGTATAGAATCAAAATGGATCAATTCATCACATGTTACGAACTTTGAGCTTGCATCTGATATTTGACATTCAATATGACTCAAGGGATACACCTCTATATCTAAAACAGGTTCTTTATCATCCATGATTTCCTCATCTGATTGGTAAGAGAGTTCTCCATTGCTACTGTTAACAACTTGCTTATAATTTTCTCTCAGAAATGAGGCAAAATATAAGGGCATGGATTTTGCACTTACTTGAAAACATTTTGCATTGCCCTCCTTGTTGTCATGATTAATATGCAATTGTTGATTTTCATCCTTGAGCTGTAACTGAAGTTCTTCCTCCCAACCATGTGCTACTGATTGCTTTGAATAGTCAACGTTAATTTCAACTATATCCTCATCATACTTGGGTGAATTTTCTATGTAAGGAATGTCATCAAACATATACATTACATCAGTTAATTTCTCCTCTACCAGCTGATTTTGAGCTTCATCTTTGACCATATTATGAATCGAGTACATGAAATAATCCTCTTATGTTTTAGGATGCCAAGGATGAGTTGCAAACTGTTTGAGATCAGTGAGCTTTTCTTTTCTGGAACTAATGAAACATGTGATATTTGAACAGCAAGTTCATCTTTTCTACTAATCCTTTGCATCATCTCGTTGACTATGTTGGTCATAATATCTAGTTTCATTTCTAAAGATACCAAATGTTATTTTTCTATTTTGTCTTTCATCAATGCTTTTAACTTTGCCTTTCTATTTAGCAGGTTAGCTTCCACATCGACTGCAATCTTTTTCATTTCTTAAAGGGTTGTAGTGTTCCTTTCTCTAAATTGTAATGCCATCTCAGGATCGAAGGCATCTAGGAAATACAAGTGAGTTGATCCTGGGGGTGGCCTTCTATCAACAGGTATTGAATGGTACACCTTATTGAACCTTGCTGAAAATTGATGTACTGTCTCCCCTGGCTGTCTTTTCAAATGGTCATTGTAATATCCCCAAGGATGAGCCCCTATTGTATTTATGAATTGTAAACATGTTTTGTAGGCTGGTGAGTTGAGTGTTCATAAGCTGGTGGGATTATTTGTTTATTGGGCCGGAGAGCCTAAGTGTTAAAGGCTAGGAGCCTGATTTTGTATATGTAATTATGCAGATCATTAATAAAGTATAAACATCGCTACGTCCAGGTTGACCACGAAGAAAGAGTGATGGGGGACTAAGCTTCCACATAGTGGGTAAGGAAAAGGGGGATGAAAGGTTGGAAAGAGGGGCTAATTATAGGAGCTTAAGTCCTTGAGAATAATAATTTATTACTATTCCAAAGTTGTGTGAAAGACATGTTTTTATCCTAAGTCCTAGGAGAGGCAACGTGTGCAAAAGGGAACGCATGCAGCTCCAGGAAGACAAATGTCGACCTGGGCGCATGTAGTTAAAGTTGAAGAGTCAACTCGTGTTAGGGGTTCATCCTCCATTCTCCCATCCGTTGTCTATATTGTTTGGCGTCTACGTCTAATCTATGCATACCCTCACGCAGCCCTGAAACTAGAAAACCGTGAGTTCGACATGTGATGTTTTCCTAAGAATTCGACGCATACTCCATCTGAACCCATTTTCTATATGCCTTGGACCTCAGCATAACCATGCACATCTAAGAAAATAGTCAAGAGGGAAAATTCAACCTGTGTGTCTGGTGAACCCAGGTTTATCCACTCTGCAAATCCGAGTCTGTGCCTTAACCATTTGGGTTGTTGTCCTGTGTGTCACTTGAGTCATGTGGCATCATAACTGTGTGATGTTGTAGCCATGTAGTTCCTGGACTGAGTGTGGATTTTTTTCATCATCTTTTCCCTCACTGTGATGAAACTGGTTGAAGAAGCGGGTTGTCAGGCCCGTGATTGAAGAGGTAGGTTGTCATGCCTGTGAGTGACTCTCCCAGGTGAGAGAGTTTTTTGGGAAGTGGTATTCTCCTAGAGAGAGTCCAGCACCAGCTACGGAGCTCTAATAATTCCTGATCCAGCCTGTTGTTGAGACCATGAGAGGGAGGTGAAGCAGTCGATGGACTGTGTGACAGTGAAGGTGTATAGTCCCGAGTGAAACAGGCATGTGGGGAATGATATTCCGTGAGTAGTGGGAGTAAGAAGGCTCCTTGAGAGAAACTTTTTTGTTGAACTGTGCAGTTTTCCTATAACCTCAGCCTAGTTTAGGATTCCCTTGCCCGGGGTGGAGCTTAGTCCCAGCTCGAGGGTGACCCAATGTTGAGTGTGATGAGAAGCATGGTATAAGTTTGGGAAGTTCATCGAAGGTCTACACGTAGTTGGTGGTGTTACACCAGCTTAAAAGATAAGTATCAGTTTGTGCTTACTTTATATGTATTTTATGCATGTTTGTGCTACTGATGCTTGAATGTTATCATGTATTATGTTGCATATTTGATTTATTGTCTATTACATTAGAATCTGAATGGTAATAGTAACTCTATGTTATGTAATCCCCAAGGTGTAGGACATTCAGTGATGGAGTGTGTTGTTAAGGCACTTCGTGATGTTAAAGTCATCGGTTCGAAACCTGCGGGGACAAAAAATCCAGCCATGTTAAGGGTTGGTGTGGCTCAGGTTAGGTGTGATCCCCAAGTGATTTTGATGGCTTAGATGCCCCTAAGTCGTGGTTTCTCAGCCACAGGCTAGTCCCGCAGGTCACGGAAAAACTAGCAAAGAAAAAAAAACTCTATGTTATGTATTTAAAATTGATTAAAATGCATGTTATGTGTGTGTGTGTGTGTGTGTGTGTGTGTGTGTGTGTGTGAATGTTCCGCAATAGTAGCATTGTTCGTCCTGTTGGTGGCTGCAGATGTTACAATATGGTATCAGAGCATGGTTTCGACAGTGATCCTGAATGGGCCATGTTAATGGTTAACGAGACAAAGTTTTCAGAGTGAATTGTTGTCGAAGTAGACAATTCAAGTTCAGAACCAAGGTTTCAATAGGAAATTGTGTCTGGGGGACTAATTTCGGACCTCAGAACCTTCCTGAGTGCCAAGAAGTTAACTTGGTCGTGTTACGAATCATAGGAGGAGTAGTGGTATCATAAAACCATGAAATAAGTGGTATTAGGCCACAAAGTAATGTGGAACATAGGATCTGTTTGGGAGAAGGAGAATCCTTCATGACCATCATATATGGTAATGTTGCGAGACAATTATCCATGAATTATTTTGGAAATCCACAGAGTAATAGAGTTTGTTCTGTGTCGTAGGATCTATTCGGAAGGAAGGGGAAATCCTTTACGACCGTCAGATCTGGAGAAGGTGCAGGAGGGTTACCCTGGAAGCCTTTCGAAGTTCAGAAATCGAGAGAAGTGGGGTGTGTTGAGGCACAAACTTCTGAAATATGAAGCTTTGAGGTCCTGGAAGAGATCTACACCGTAGATATGAGGGAAGATCTCAACCATTAGATCTTGAGAAGACGCACTTGGATTAGTCACGAGAACCCTTCGGAATTAGTAAAATTGAAAGATTGGAAGTGAAGAGAGATGAACACCTCTGAAGCAAGAAATTGTCCAGTGGATCTCGACCATTGGTTGCGGAAGAGATGAGGATCGTCAATTATCCAGGGAGAATTCAAAACTTCAGCTATCAGGAGAAGTGGGATGTGTTGATGCACAAACCTCTGAAACTCGAAGTTCTGAAGCGAAAAGTAGACGTGGTGGGGCCAGATGATGTCACCAAGGCTGACATGAACCTACCTAGGCATACCACGAGCCATCACCTTAGTTGGTGATAGTTTTTCTATGTGGGCCCTGTAACATCCCCAGCCACCCACAGGCCGAGAAATGCCACTCCAGAACATTCTTTCATGCTTTGATACCAATTTGTAACATCCCCATCCACCCATAGGCCGGGAAATGCCACTCCAAAACATTCTTTCATGCTCTGATACCAATTTGTAACATTCCCGACCATCCATGTCGGGCCACGCTACGCCAGATAACTCTTTCGTTCTCTCTACGGAACATAATGTAACATACCCATTATCCAACTAAGTTATGTCACATACAATTTTTCTATCTGCATGCGATTAAAACATATCCACGCACAAAACTCCTGCGGAAGATTTATATATAAAACGTGAACAGAAAATTACGTTATGTAAATGCATGGATTCATACTGAAATAACAGTAAACACGGACATGCACCATATACGGGAAATACCCATAAATATAAGCACAGTTATAAATCATGCACAGGGTAAATCCATAAAATATCACCTAAGAATAATAATGCAGCATGTAAATTTATCACACAGTTGACACTTATCTTGGTAAGAATATCACCAACTGCGTGCAAGCCTTCCACGAAACTCCTAGCCTTGGACCACACTATTCATCACTCTCAACAGTGAGTCACCCCCGAGCTAGGACTAAACTCCACCTGGGTAAAGGGCTCCTAACCAGGCTAATGGCTCATGGAAAATAGGAAAGACTCCATCACAGGTGCCTACTCAAACTAACAACCTACAGTCTCTCATTCCCCACATTCATGTCCTACCAAAGGAAGTGTGCCCATTCTTTTATCAACAATCCCTCGGCTGCCCCACTTCCCTTTCAGGGCTTCAACAACAGGCTGGACAGGAAGTCTCAGAGCCTTGTAGTTGTAGTTTAGCACCTTCAGGAAATTAATTCCTAGCAATTCTCTCACCCAGAGAGAAATTGCTCACGAGCCTGACAACCCGCCTCTTCAATATCCCACGGGCCTAACAACCCACTTCTTCGGTCCAGCTTCCCAACTAACCAGTTACACCAACCTCTGTCTCCATGGATACAAGCTCAATATAGTGATAGAAAGTATGGAGGATAATTGACTACGTGAGTGAAAATGGTCATGGCATCCTGGATGAATGATGGAAGGAATCCTGGAAAAGATGATGGTAAGAAATGATGGGGTCACCCCCCCAAATGAGGTAAGTCCAAAAATATGTATGCATGTCCCCAACTTGACACTTGTCATGTTGGGAGCTACTTTGGCCCACTTGTCCGCAACCTTAGAACTTAGGATAAAATAATTATCCATACTTTATGATTTAAGAACTATTAATAAAATATTCATTTTTGGCTCAAGCTCCCTAGCTTAGCCCTTTTCCTTAACTTTTAGGCCCCACCCTTTCCCTGACTAGTGGATTTTAGTCCCCCATCTCTTTTATCGTGGTCGGTCTGCACACAGCGATGTATTTTATATTAAATATGAGACATGTACAAAAACAGGCGCACTGGCCTTTAAAATCTAGGCTCTTCGACCTAATCAAAACATAATCATCCTAGATTATAGTAACTCGTTCGCCATCCTATAAAACATATCATATACTCAAAGGCTCCCTGGCCTCAACATCACGCGCGGTATCCTAGAACGTGCACACTTCCTCATTTTACTGCGCAGTACATGCGTGCACTATGCCATGAAATGTGCATACAAAAATGATATCAAACAACTCACAATATTAAGTACATTTGTATTTACATTTACAATTGGGTTCGGCCTTAGGGATATTACAATCCCCTCCCCTTATTTATGCATTGTCCTCAGTGCATTATATACCATGTACTGTTCCAATTCTCTAAAATTTCCAATCTTTAGCTATTGAAAGCTTGTTATTCATATGGTGCTCTACTTTGCAGCACCAATTCTCATACTCATACTGCAACTGGAAGTCAATTTCTCTATTCCATAGAGCTGCTTCAGGAAATAATTCAGCTAATTGTTATTTATTACATGCTTCAATTATACTTCATTGAAGCAGCAACTAGTTGTAGATCCATGACGTTATATCTCACTGTTGATAAACCCTCAGCAGCATACCATTCCCAAGCATGGAATATGACTCCATCAGGACAATGGCTTCCCAAGATAACGACAGCCCAAAATCAATATCAACATAGTCTAGGCCAAGCTACCAAACCTCAACAACACTCTAACCAATGATCTCTTTTCCCCACATGCATGTACAACCCAAGGTAGTATGCACCTTCACTATCCAACAGTTCATCAATTGCTCAAATTCCCTTCCAGGGCTCCAGTACAGGCCGAACAGGAAGTCTCAGAGCACTATGGCTCAAGGAGTTCCCACTTTAATCATTATCATCTCACCTGCATCATACACATGCAGTTATCATGAGAGAGCATCATAAAAATTCCATTTTATAAATCAAATTAATTTCATAAGGAATTCGACTTTTCCCAAATATGAAATTCTATTTACATTGCATACAACCAACAAATTGTCAGTATTTTTTGTATATCATAATTCATCATGCACATCACCTTATGCAATGATTCTTAGAATTGCCTACACCTAGAAATTCAATTACAATTACCAAAATATTTAAGCAAATAGAATGATTCATCATCCTACGCATATGCATGTTCATAATTAACAACAGTAAGTTCACTTCTTCAGTTTTTTGAACAAGGAATTTTCTGTGGTCACTATTCCTATGACCACCTTACTTGCAACTTTCCTTTTGCAATGTTTATCAGTTCCTGAAATATTCTCAACTTCATGAGTTAGCAACATTTCAACCATTAGTATAATTATTTCCATGTAAAAACATATATACACGCACTCATAAAATGCATTCAGCAAAATGGATTTAAGTATACAATTCCATCATGTATGAGTGCAACTCTGCCACTTACCAGGCATGAGTGCAACTCTCAATGCCTATTTATTCAATGCACCCTTGTATTGATTTTCAGAATGAGATTTATCTAAGTCATGCATCTCACCATCCATAAATTGGAAATCTTTCCAATGTCTTGACACATCTCCACACACTTCCCATTGTCTTCACAATTACTTGGATGCCTTCCTTTTTGACCTGAACACTACAACAAGAATACAATTATGTAGTGTTTATTAGTGTTAGCAAAAAGGTTGCAGTCCAAGTTTTATTTAAAGTAGGAAGATCATTGGGTATTTTTGTGGCACATAACCTTTCTATAACCATAACCTTCCATATCCAACCATGTCCTAGTCTCATACATGACTAGATTTCTTAGCATCATTCCTATAACCAGTTATTATCTTTTATTTTTTCTGGATATTGCCTCATAACCAAATTAACATCACATGCTACTATGTCAGTGTGTGCATTCAAAAGATAAAAATATTTGGTAAATATAACAGGCCTCTAGCCTTTACCACACTTAGTGGTAACTTAATCCTGTCAATGCACTTAAACAGTACCATGCAGTGTAGTTTAAAATTCAATTTTGGAAAAAATCCTTACCTGAATTTCCTTTCAGCAATTCTGCAATATAATTTTAAAAGAGAAATACCTACCTGCATGGCTTCCATTAGACAAGTTTAATGCTACCTTATTAGATTATGAATTTAGAATTTCTCATGCTTCCTTATCAGCCTTATAATTCAATATTCCATCCTTATGTTGCTTCCATCCGTGTGCAGCAACATTATCAACAACACTTGCAAACATGCAAGCATTATCACCTTATGGTTGTCCCAACAAGCCATAAAATACTTGTTGCTACAGTAATTGCAGCAACTTCTTTCTTCACGTATCACGTTTCCTTGTTTATCCCAGAAATCTTCCATTCTCTTGGATTCCTGAACCTTCAAGTTCTCTTCACTGTAATTACTGTGCATGAATATTTATGATCTGAGCACTTTCTAGCCAAACACTCTTGGCTGCCTTCTTTTTTTTTTTTCATCCGAATACTAAAATGATATTAACCTTCAGATTTTATTTATTTTCTGGATCCATCTATCCCAACTCATACTTGGATGAATTATGATTCCAATCTTGTTGTCTTATAGACTTTGGATCTTCAATATCCATTTATTTTTCGTATCCCTCTGATCCAACTCCTACATGACCCAATTCTATTTCTAGTCATGTTTTCTGAGTAACCTTGGACAGTTAACACCAACTTCCTTATTGAGTTACTTGATTTATCCTTTCCTTAACTGATCATATCAGTACTTGGATTTTCTTGTTGTCCATTACTTTCCCTTGTATTGACCAATCTGATTTCAACCTGCCTTTCACAATCCAATTCTATCATGCCATAAATAATTCCCTTCATACCATGCTTCCATTGCGCACTCTAATAACCATAAGGGAAGCATTACTCTAATTTCATAGCTAATCCATAGACATGATGCACTCCTTACCCGGTATGCAATAAGCCTCTTTATTTATCTGATTATTGCCATTCAGGTAGTCAATTCCTTTTGTAATAGATTTGAATCCCATGTATTGCTTAATATGTATATTGGTTTCTTTAGGGGTGAATGCACTTTCACTAATTCATTCACTACGTGATCTATTCCTCTGTCTGGATTCCATTGAATACTTGACTAACATGAGAGGAATTCCTGTAGTGGCCTCCCAAGATTTTATGGTTGCACTCAGATTCATACCTTGAACTTTTGTGGTCTTGCCTTTTGATCGTATTATGAAATATTTTGTCATAGCACTCTTTCCCTGAGTACCTCTTCTTATTCTTTTCATTTAACTAAACTTCAACTTTCTCACTTGTTAATAACTCAAAGTTTTTAACTCTTCAAAATCCTTTTAGATAAGACCCAAGTCTTGAGAATTTAGCCAAAACTACATCATTGCAGAAGCTTGATAGTTTGGAGGACTGGGAAAACCATTGTGTTTTTTTTTTGTTTTTTTAATAGACGTGTGGCGCCTCCAGAGATACATTGAGGTGAAAGGCGTGTAGCTAAAACCACTTTCGCCAAAGTCCCAATGTCATGTGTTTCAATATGTCAAAACCACCACTCATGGGACGGGCGACAGCTAGTCAGATCACCCCATTCCACTCATTCGGTACTTCAAAGTTGTATGATGTCAGGTGAACGCCGCCATGTAACGAACTCAAAAGATAATAAATTTAAATAGATTAGTTGAGCATGGAAACCCAACGCACTTGTACATAAGTATGTCTGTGATTCATGATTGGGACTCTATAACTACCAATTCTCAAGTATGGAGGCATCATCCTATCCATAAATGGAGTAATCTCCAAATTTTCTCAACCTTCTGCTCTCTGTAAAAGCATTTCGGTGTCCACAAAATTTAGGTACATGGACAAATCTACATCCAGTGAGACTAGTTATTCGGGCAACATGGTATATTTTCCTGCGAGTAAGGAGGAAAGGGTAATTGTGCATATAATAGAGACTAAGTTCCACACAGAACCTGCTACAGACTCGAAATTGGAATTCAGGCTAAATCCCATTATGAGGGATCTAGTCATCAACAGGGGAGTTGTTAAGAAGAAACGGAGCAACCGACAAAAGAAAGAAACCATAGCTGAAACGGATGAAAGTGTTGGAGAGGATCAACCAATCTGGTTAGATACTCTAAAGGAGGAGATCGCTAAGCTGAAATGAGTCCTCAAATAAAATTAAGTACATTTCAGGAAATTTTGGACAACTGGTAGTAGAGGAAAGGGGCTTCAGGGATGATAGACATGTTCTTAAACCGTCTCTTTAAAATAGGGTAAATTTTCTTTTAAACCATTCCCTTTTTGTAACTTATCTCTACTTTTAGAAATATGCGGAGGTCTGAGCGTTTCAAATTCTACAAATAATTCTTCTATATATATATTATTATCTCGGGGAAGAAAGAAAAGGGGGAAAGGAACCTACCCTCTGTGTAGGAGGACGTTTTGTAATTTTGGGATTAAAATAAATATATAAAAGTAGAAACGGATTTTGGATTGTTTATGAAAGATCCTGACTGGTGGTGATATGAATCTTGTTTTCTTTCATAGTATGTGTTTCTTGTAAGCTTATATTTCACTTTCATCTGTCTGAATCGGAGGAATATAAAACCCAGAATTCATCTCTGAGATGATCTCGGCTTAGCAATTTAGACTATATTTATTTCTTCTCAAACCAACTCTGAATTCATTTTAAATAATGCTCTGATGTGGTTGTGTGTCTCTTTTTCCTCTAATACCATGCAAATTTTCTATTAAACTCAGACTCATCACCTTAATTATCCTTCTTCTCTTGATAGCTCAATGTTTTGACAATGCATGGTTCATTCTAGACTCCAAATTTTACCTATCCCGATATTTTCACTGCGCCACATGAATTTTTGGTGTGCCCAACTGCACACATTCATCTTTATGTGCATCGATTCCTCATGAATTCCTCTACAAAAATTGGGGCTTTTTTCCCAATTCACCATAAACATTCTACAACTATGAAATTCATTTAATTTCACCCCGATAACACCAGCTCAATCTATGTAACAGCAGATCATTGTGGGTTGACATTTCTGGAACGAATTTCCCCAAAATCAATTCCCAAATTGAGAATTTTATTTACTAATCTCGCTCCAACTGTCACGGCTTCATTGTAACTTCAAATTCGACCAATTCCAAGTTCGAATTTGCTAGAAYAGATATTAAAACAATAATATCTCACCACTTGGCYAAATTTCTCCATTTTCTCATGAATTTATCAAYCGAAATTGGGGATTTTCCCAATTTTTGTACCGTATTGTAATTGGACGTTCTGCAACTCGAAATCTAGCCACTTCGAAATAAAACCTCTATGAAATTTTACTTCAACTCGACTTGCTCGACCCATTCAKCCTCAATGTTGAAACCAAAGCTCTGATACYAATTTGTAACATCCCCATCCACCCACAGGCCGGGAAATGCCACTCCAGAACATTCTTTCATGCTTTGATACCAATTTGTAACATCCCCAGCCACCCACAAGCGGGAAATGCCACCCTAGAACATTATTTCATGCTCTGATRCCAATTTGTAACATCCCCAACCACCCACRGGCTAGGAAATGCCACTCCAKAACATTCTTTCATGCTCTGATACCAATTTGTAACGTTCTCGACCATCCATGTCGAGCCACGCTACGCCAGAGAACTCTTTTGTTCTCTCTGCGGAACATAATGTAACATACCCATTATTCAACTAAGCTATGTCACATACAATTTTTCTATCTGCATGCGATTAAAACATATCCACGCACAAAACTCTTGCGGAAGCTTTATATATATAATGTGAATAGACAATTATGTTATGTAAATGCACGAATTCATACTGAAATAACAGTAAACACAGATATGCAGCATATACGGGAAATACCCATAAATATAAGTACAGTTATAAATCATGCACAGGGTAAATCCATAAATTATCACCTAAGAATAATGATGCAACATGTAAATTTATCACACAGTTGACACTTATCTTGGTAAGAATATCACCAACTACGTGCATACCTTCCACGAAACTCCCAGCCTTAGACCACACTTTTCATCACTCTCAATAGTGATTCACC
Source organism: Picea engelmannii (assembly GCA_009831015.1). Lineage (NCBI taxonomy): Eukaryota > Viridiplantae > Streptophyta > Pinopsida > Pinales > Pinaceae > Picea > Picea engelmannii. The sequence continues at coordinate 520,540 of ML782259.1, forward strand.
CCCGAGCTAGGACTAAACTCCACCCGGGTAAAGGGCTCCTGACCAGGGTAATGGCTCATGGAAAACAGGAAAGACTCCATCACAGGTGCCTAATCAAACTAACAGCCTACAGTCTCTCATTCCCCACATGCTTGTCCCACCCAAGGAAGTGTGCCCCTTCTCTGCTCAACAGTCCCTCAGCTGCCCCACTTCCCTTTCAGGGCTTCAGCAACAGGTTGGACAGGAGTCTCAGAGCCCTGTAGTTGTAGTTTAGCACCTTCAGAAAATTAATTCCTAGCAATTCTCTCACCCATAGAAAAATTTCTCACGGGCCTGACAACCCACCTCTTCAATATCCCACGGGCCTGACAACCCACTTCTTCGGTCCATCTTCCCAGCTAGCCAGCTACACCAACCTTTGTGGCCATGGATACAAGCTCGGTATAGTGACATAAAGTATGGAGGATAATCGATTGTGTGAGTGAAAATGGTCATGGCATCCTGGCTGAATGATGGAAGGAATCATGGAAAAGATGATGGTAAGAAATGATGGGGTCGCCCCCCCAAATGAGGTAAGTCCAACAATATGTATGCATGTCCCCAAATTGACACTTGTCATGTTGGGAGATACTTTAGCCCACTTGTCAGCAACCTTAGAACTTAGGATAAAATAATTATCCATACTTTATCATTTAAGAAATATTAATAAAATATTCCTTTTTGGCTCAAGCTCCCTAGCTTAGCCCTCTTCCTTAACTTTTAGGCCCCGCCCTTTCCTTGACTAGTGGATTTTAGTGTCCCATCTATTTTATCATGGTCGGTCTACGTGCAGCAATGTATTTTATATTAAATATGATACATGTACAAAAACAGGCGCATCGGCCTTTAACATCTAGGCTCTCCAGCCTAATCAAAACATAAGCATCCTGGAAGTTCGAAAGTCGTGATATTGGAAGGAAGAAAGCATGAAATCTTCCAAAACCCGAAGTTTCAAAGTTCTGAAGCTTCAATGACGGGATTTCCACAGTGAGTGTCAGTCGTTGGATGTTGAGTACACGTGTACAATTGATCTGCCCTACATCATGAGTTCATTAGTTAGGAACTAGGGAATTTATTGTGTGGTTCTTTGAAACCTTTCGAAGCGTGAAGTCTCAAAGCACTCAGAAGTTGGGGCCTAGGTCATGGAACAATGTCACAATCAAAGGGGCCTAGCGAGAGGATCTAGTGCCTAGAGGATTCACAATTTTGGAAATCGGGAATCGAGAGTATCGGGTTTGGCCCACAGCAGAATACCTGAAATGCGAAGTCGTGAAGCGCCTTTTTGGATAGGCGAATGGTCATGACCCACGATCATGGGGATTGGGGACTAAGAAAGAGGGGCTAGTGCCCAAAATATTGTTGCAGAATAGAGTAGAGCTCAGAAATAAATGGAATTTGAAAATTTTCTTTATTCATATTGGTTTATGAATATTATGGAAATTGTTAAGGATGGATGGCCTAACAAATTTTGGTTGACTGCATGTTGTGTTTGCAGAGTGTAACGAAATTCAGAATTGAACCGAATTTCCATAGATTACAAAGAATGGAGGGGGCACGGAATGCTTCTAGTTTAGAGAATTAAGTAAGAGGAATGGATTTTCATGTGGGAGTTGAAGGATCGAACTCCAATGGGCATGGAGAAGAGATACATAGGGAAGGGCGTATGCTAAAAATCATTGAAATATTGCAGAGAGATGCCCAAACTCACCAAGAAGATAACAGAAATCTCATGAAAGTCATGGATCAACAAGGAGAATTCAACTTAAAGTTGATGAAGAGTTTGGAGAGAATAGAAGAGAAGTTGGATAAGTAGATTGACTGAAGCAAAATCGGGACTCACAGGACCCCTGAGAGGAAAATAATATCAAGAAGCGTTAGCATACATCGTTGCCACTCCCCAAACCAGTCCAATAAGGAGGCACACAATAGTTCAATCCCATCTCCTACCAGAAAGCACAGGAGATCTGGAGTGGATGAGCTGAAGGGGGAAATGAACAAGATTAAACCTCCTATGTTTGATGGAGAACACAAGAAGGAGGAATATTTTGAGACATGGTTGTTTGGCATGAGGAAATATTTCCAACTGCAAAATTATTCCTCTTATGCAGAAGGAAGAATTGCAATGTATCAACTGAAGGGAAAGGCATCCATGTGGTGGGATCAGCTTGTGTAGGTGCATCACATTAAAGATAAGGATGTCACTTGGAAATAATTAAAGAATTACTTGACTAAAAGATACTACGACAGAAAGATGAAAGAGTTATTTGAACTCAAGCTGGGCAACATGTCCATTGATGAATATAAATGAAAGTTTTTTGATTTGTTGAAGTATGTCCCATTCCTCAAGGATGAGACTGACAAAATTCAAAGGTATCTGAGTGGACTACCACCTTCCATTGGGGACAAGATTCAGTATGATGACCCTAAGACTATGGAAGAAACTATAAGAAGAGAAAAATTCTTATGTGAACAGCAAAGAGAAAATCCCACTTTTCGGAAGGCTTGGGATGACCAGAAGAAGTTTAAGAAAGATTAGAGGCAGAAGGGAAACAAACCTCCCTTTTTCAGAAACAGTCCTCAAGGACAGCCATCATTTAGAGAGACAAGAACGGTTGACGTAGGAGGACAAATTCCAAGGTAGACGCCCATTCAGTGTTGGGGTTGTCAGGGAAACCAAAAGTACAGAGACTATCCCCATAAAAATGGAAAAGTGAGAAATGTCCATAATCTTCAGCAGGAAGAAATAGTGGAGGACATGGGAAGTAGACTACCCAAGATCTATGCATCCCTGGAAAACAAGCAAGTTGAATTTCAATCACACATGATTGAAGTGGAAGGTATGATCAACAACCATGCCTTTACTATTTTAATTGATTCAGGGGCTGGCCATACTTATATAGATCCTAGAGTGGTGGAAAGTTTTCAATTGTCGAGGAGAAAACATGGAAAATCTTGGTTAGTGCAGTTGGCTACAGGAACCAAGAGAAAGGTTACAGAAATGGTTAAGTCATGTCTAGTAGACATGAATGGACTAAACAGAAGGGTTGAATTGAACATTCTGCCTTTAGGTTCCTATGACTATTTAATTGGGATGGAGTGGTTGGAACAGCACCATGCCATCCTAGACTGTCGTAACAAGGCATTCACTTTCCTAGATGAGGAGGCGAATCGGAGAACAGTCTAAGGAATTCCTAGAGTTGTTGCTATCAGAGAAATCTCAGCAATGTAGCTGAAGAAGTGCTACAGCAAAGGTTTTCAATTATTTGCAGCTCATGTGGAGGAAGCATCTAAGGATGACGTCTCAAATATTGAAGACCATGTGGTACTAAAAGAGTTTGAATATGTGTTCTAGGAGGTACCCGAACTACCCCCGAAGAGATATATTGATTTTTCTATAAATTTGATGCCTGGAGCAACTCTAGTGTCAAAAACTCCTTATAGAATGAGTACACCAGAGCTGAAAGAACTACAATTGAAGCTTGAAGAGCTTCTGAAGAAGGGGTATATATGCCCAAGTGTGTCGCCTTGGGGTGCCCCAGTCTTGTTCATTAAGAATAATTATGGGACACTGAGATTGTGTATTGATTTCAGACAGTTCAACAAAGTGACTGTAAAGAACAATTATCCTTTGTCGAGGATCGGTGATCTCTTTGACCAGTTGAAGGATGCTAAGATATTTTTGAAAATAGATATTATATCAGGGTATCACCAAGTAAGAATAAAGGATGAAAACATCAACAAGACCGCCTTCAGAACAAGGTATGTTCATTATGAATTCACAGTGGTTCCATTTAGGTTTTCAAATGCACCTGTTGTTTTTATGTGCTTAATGAATGGCGTATTCAGGGAATATCTAGACAAGTTTGTCAAAGTCATTTTAGATGAAATCTTGGTGTATTCCAAGTAGGAGGAGGAGCATGAACATCATCTGAGGATGGTGTTGCAAGTGCTAAGAGAGCACCAACTATATTCCAAGTTGAGCAAGTGCTCGTTTTATCAAAAGCAGATCCATTACTTGGGGCATATCATCTCAAAGGATGGGATAGCCCTGGATCCTAAGAAGATAGAAGCCATCAGGGAATGGTTAGCACCAAAGAATGTGACCGAAGTCAGATCCTTTATGGGTCTAGATGGCTATTAAAGAAGGTTCATTGTGGGGTTCTCAAGGATATCTCACCCTATCACTTCCTTGCAAAGGAAGGAGAAGAAGTTTCAGTGGATAGAAGAATGTGAGAAAATATTTCAGTGATTGAAGCAATTGTTAACCAGTGCTCCAATCTTGAGGATTGCAGATCTGAATGAGGATTTTTTAGTGTGTACAGATGCATGCAAAGAAGGATTCGGAGGATTCCTTAGCCAAAATGGATTTGTGATATGTTATGAGTCCAGGAAGTTGAAAGAACGTGAAAATAACTATGCCACTCATGATTTGGAGTTGACAGCTATCATTCACACTCTGAAGAAATGGAGGCATTACCTCATGGGAAGGATGTTTGAACTGAGGACAGAACATAACGGTTTGAAGTATTTGTTTGATCAACCAACCTTAAATTCTAGGAAGAGTAGATGGTTGGAATTCTTTTGTGAGTATGATTTTGATGTCAAGAATATCAAGGGAAAGGAGAAAAAAGTGGCTGATGCACTCAACAGGAGAGTGCATGAACTACATGTTACATCCATTACCATGTATCAAACTGATATTAAAGGCAGAATTTTGGAGGCTGCAAATGCAGATTTGCAGTACAGGGATATGTGGGCCCGGAGGATAGAGAAGCTGGAAGTTCAGAAGTCGCGATATTGGAAGGAAGCAAGCGTGAAAGCTTCCAGAACCTAAATTTTTGAAGCTCTGAAGTTCCGAAGCTTCGATGATAGAATTTCCACAGGGAGTGTCAATCTTTAGATGCTGAGCAGCTGTGGACAGTTGATTCGCCCTACATCGCGAGTTTGTTAGTTCAAAACTTGGGAAGTTGTTGTGTGGTGCTTTGAAACCTCCTGAAGCATGAAGTCCCGAAGCGCTCAGAAGTTGGGGCCCAGGTCATAGCACAATGTCACAATCAAATGGGCCTAGTGGGAGGAGCTAGCGCCTAGAGGATTCACAATTCGAGAAATTGAGAATCGGGAGTATTGTGTTTGGCCCATAGCAGAATACCCGAAACGCGAAGTCGCGAAGCACCTTTTTGGATAGGTGAGTGGTCACAACCCATGATCACATGGATTGGGGACTAAGAAAGAGGGGATAGTGCCTGAAAAATTGTTGTAGAATAGAGCAGTGCTCAGAAATAAAAGGAATTTGAAATTTTTCTTGATTCATATTGGTTTATGAATATTGTGGAAATTGTTAAGCATGGATGGCCTGGAAAATTCTGGTTGACTACACGTTGTGTTTGCAGAGTGTAACGAAAGTCAAAACTGAAGATAATTTCCATAGAGTGCAGAGAATGGAGGGAGCACGGAATGCTTCTAGTTCAGAGAATGAAGTAAGAGGAATGGATTTCCATGTGGGAGTTGAAGGATCGAACTCCAATGGGCATGGATAAGAGATATATAGGGAAGGGCGTATGATGAAAATCATTGAAAGATTGCAGAGAGATGCCCAAACTCACCGAGAAGATAACATAAATCTCATGAAAGCTAGGGATCAATAAGGAGAATTCAACTTAAAGTTGATGAATATTTTGGAGTGAATAGAAAATAAGTTGGATAAGGAGACTGACTCAAGGAAAACAGGGAGTCGCAGAACCCCTGAGAGGAAAAGAATATCAAGAAGTGTTAGCAGGCATCATCACCACTCCCCGAAGCAGTCCAATAAGGAGGCACACAGTAGTTCAATCCCCTCTCCTACCAGAAAGAACAAGAGATCTGGATTGGATGAGTTGAAGGGAGAAATGAACAAGATTAAGCCTCCTACATTTGATGGAGAACAAAAGAAGGAGGAAGATGTAGAGACATGGTTGCTTGGCATGAGGAAATATTTCCAACTGCAGAATTATTCCTCTTATGCAGAAGGAAGAATTGCAATGTATCAACTGAAGGGAAAGGCATCCGTGTGGTGGGATCAACTTGTGCAGGTGCAACACATTAAAGAGAAGGATGTCACTTGGAAAGAATTTAAGAAGTATTTTGAAAATAACTACTTGACTAAAAGATACTACGACAGAAAGATACTTCTTGAATAATCCTTTCCAGAATTTTGAGGTGAATTTTGAGTCCTTGTCATACACAATTTTCTTGGGAATACTTTGCAATCGTGTTATGTCCCTCATAAAAATATCAGCAACGTTAGTTTCCTTGTGAGTAGTCTTTAGTGGAATAAAATGGGCAGCTTTTGTAAGCTTGTCCACCACCACCATGATTGAATCATGATGCTTGCCTGTTCTGGGAAATCCTGTAATGAAATACATTTCCACTACCTCCCACTTCCACTCAGGAATGGGTAAAGGATGTAGCAACCATGCTAGGTGCCTATGCTCAACTTTAACCTTCTAACATTCCATACATCTGGCGATGTATTCTACAATTTATTTCTTCACACCTAGCCAAAAGTAATGGATCTCGACTTCTGCCACAGTTTTCTGATGTCCAGGGTGCCTTGCATAAGGAACATTATGAATTTCATTCAAAATCATAAGTTTCAAGTCCTGGACATTAGGTACATAAATTATGTTCTTGTACAGAAGTGTTCCATCGACTTCCAATTTATAACTTTCCACTTTCTGTGGCATCTCACCTTTCCACATCTGCATTTGCAGCCTCCAAAATTATGCCTTTAATATCAGTTTGATACATGCTAATGGGTGTAGCATGTATTTCATGCACTCTCCTGCTGAGTGCATCGGCCACTTTGTTCTCCTTTCCTTTGATATGCTTGATATTAAAATCGTACTCATAAAAGAATTCCAACCATCTACTATACCTAGCATTTAATGTTGGTTGATCAAATAAATACTTCAGACCGTTATGGTCTGTCCTCAATTCAAACCTCCTTCCCATGAGGTAATGCCTCCATTTCTTCATAGCATGAACAATAGCTTCCAACTCCAAATCATGAGTGGAATAACTATTTTTGTCCTATTTCATCCTCCTAGACTCATAACATATCACAAATCCATTTTGGCTGAGGAATCCTCCCAATCCTTCTTTGCATGCATCTGTACACACTACGAAATCCTCATTCAGATCTGCAATTCTTAGGATTGGATCACTGGTTAACAGCTGCTTTAATCGTTGAAAGATTTTCTCACATTCTTCTGTCCACCGAAACTTATTCTCCTTCCTTTGCAAGGAAGTGATAGGGTGATCTATCCTTAAGAACCCTGCAATGAACCTTATGTAATAACCATCTAGACCCATAAAGGATCTGAATTCTGTCACATTCTTCAGTGTTGATCATTCCCTGATGGCCTCTATCTTCTCAGGATCCACGGCTATCCCATCCTTTGAGATGATATGCCCCAAGTAATGGATCATCTTTTGATAAAATGAGCACTTGCTCAACTTGGAATATAGTTGGTTCTCTATTAGCACTTGCAACACCATCCTCATATGATGTTCATGCTCCTCCTCTGACTTGGAATACACCAATATGTCATCTAAAAATACTATGACAAACTTGTCTAGATATTCCCTGAACACACCATTCATTAGGCACATAAAAACAACAGATGCATTTGACAACCCAAATGGAACCACTGTAAATCATAATGACCATACCTTGTTCTGAAGGCAATTTTGATGATGTCTTCATCCTTTATTCTTACCTGGTGATAAGCTGATCTAAGATCTATTTTCAAAAATATCTTAGCATCCTTCAACTGGTCAAAGAGATCATCGATCCTCGGCAAAGGATACTTGTTCTTTACAGTCACTTTGTTCAACTGTCTGAAATCGATACACAATCTCAGTGTCCCATCCTTTTTCTTCATGAACAGGACTGGGGCACCCCAACGTGACACACTTGGGTGTATATACCCCTTCTTCAAAATCTCTTCAAGTTGCAATTGTATTTCTTTCAGCTCTGGTGTACTCATTCTATATGGATATTTTGGCATTGGAGCTTCTCCAGGGATCAAATTTATAGAAAAATCAATATCTCTCTTTGGGGGTAGTCTGAGTACCTCCTAGAATACATATTCAAACTCTTTTAGTACCGCATGGTCTTCGATATTTGAGACCTCATCCTTAGATGCTTCCTCCACATGGTCTGCAAATAATTGACAACCTTTCTGTAGCACTTCTTCAGCCGCATTGCTGAGATTTCTCTGATAACAACAGCTCTGGGAATTCCTTGGACTATTCTCTGATTCCCCTCCTCATCTAGGAAAGTGAATGCCTTTTTATGATAGTCTAGGATGGGATGGTGTTATTCCAACCAATCCATCCCAATTAAAAATTCATAGGAACCTAAAGGCAGAATGTTCAATTCAGCCCTTGTGTTCAGTCCATTCATGTCCATTGGATAGGACTTAATGAATTTCGTAACCTTTCTCTTGGTTCCTGTAGCCAGCTACACTAACCAAGATTTTCCATTTTTTCTCCTCAACAATTGCAAACTTTCCACCACTCTAGGATCTATATAACTATGGCTAGCCCCTAAATCAATTAAAATATTAAAGGCATGGTTGTTGATCATACCTTCCAGTTCAATCATGTGTGATTGAAATTCAGCTTTCTTGTTGTCCATGGCTACATAGATCTTGGGTATTCTACTTCCCATGTCCTCCACTTTTTTTTCCTATAGAACATTATGGACAACTCTCACTTTGCCATTTTTATGGGGACAGTCTTTGTACTTGTGGTTTCCCTGACAGCCCCAACACTGAATGGGCGTCTGACTTGGCCTTTGTCCCCCTATGTCAATCGTTCTCGACTCTCTAAACAATGGCTATCCTTGAGGATTGTTTCTGAAAAAGGGAGGTTTGTTTCCCTTTTGCCTCTACTCTTTATTAAACTTATTATGGTCATCCCAAGCCTTTCAAAAAGTAGGATTTTCTCTTTGTTGTTCACATAAGCATTTCTCTCTTCTTATAGTTTCTTCCATAGTCTTAGGGTCATCATATTGAATCTTGTCCCCAATGGAAGGTGGTATTCCACTCAGATACCTTTGAATTTTGACAGTCTCATCCTTGATGAATAGGACATACTTCAACAAATCCAAAAAAAA
>ML782259.1:533071-548462 GCA_009831015.1 Picea engelmannii
ATTCATGGAAAAGAAATTGATTAAGTGTGAGAACCAAGTGCACATGAATTATTATTAATATTCATGAAAAAGAAAGTAATTAAGTGTGAGAATCCACCTCACATTTGGTTTCCTATTTTTTAGGGAAGGTGGAGGATCTCATGCATGGTTGAAATATTTCCTCCTTAAAATCCTTAAGAAATATTTCATCCCCAAAATCATTAAGAGATATTTTCTCCCTAAATATCTTAGAGATCCCTTTCCTAGTGGATCTGATGAGAGATCCTCTCCATGGTGGTTAAGCCTCCAAATCCTATATAATGAGGGCTTTCCATGGAAGAGGGAGGATAGAGTTTGAGAGAAGCACTTAACTTATGATCTCATAAGGAAGGGAAGGAGACATTGTGAAGTATCAAATTTATGATCTCATAAGGGAGATATCATTGAAGTATCAACATTCTGTGTGGATTATTTAAGCAAGGGTCTGGACAAAGGGAGCTTGGTGAAGTTGTTGCAATACATCCATGGCTATAAGCACCACTTTGTTCTCATTAATATAAATATATGTTTGGCATGTTTCCTTTAAAGTTTGCGTACATTTCATGAACTTGTTTCTTTTATAGATCCATTATGAAGCTAATCATGGTAGAGTAGGAAGTATTGTTGTTGTTGCTCATTGTACCATAGGACCTTCTGAGAACTTGGAGATCAATATTAGCCTGGATCAAGCAAGGAAAAACCTTAGTAAAAAGGTATTTACTATTCTTCCTTCCTCTTATTTGATATTTTATATTTATAAAAAGGAATGTTAGTGTCCATAATAGCATTTTCTGTCTTGGTCATAGGGGTCTAGCATCCAAGAGGAAATCCACTTGTCTACAGGGGGATTCTCCTGTAACAGAAATTGGCGACTCCACTGGGGAAGGAATCTTGTTTTTCTTTCCTTGGTTTGTCCCTGCCCTTTTACCACATTTTAGATTACTTTTATGTGTGTTTATGATCCATTATCCTTCTCCTACCTTCACTAGCAATTTCACCATTTTTTATGCATTTTGAGTGAATGTTTTGCAAATTGTTTGCTATTTTTTTGAGTTTTTGGGAGGATCAACGCCCCCCCCTATGACATACCATATCACTGATGTTTGGCCATCACTTCTTCACAATGTTTTAGGGAGTGTTGCAACGCTCTATCCCCTTGAGACAGGGAGCGCTAGTCTCCTTTTTGGAGGATTTTTTCCCTTTTCTGCTCAGATTTGCTTAGCCTGTTTTGTGGAAGTATTTACCCAGAATTTGTGATTGGTTTGTGAAGTTATTTAGGTTGATATTTGGTGCTTATAACCCCTTATTGTCTTTATTGGAGCTTGAAACCTTTCAGAAATGTAAAAATTTCCCTTTCTCGCTGCTTGTTTTGTCGGGACAATTTGAGTGATTTCTCTTTCTCCCTATCTTTTCTTGGATTCTTCTCTGCATTTTATTTGTGTTCCTTGAATGCTTGATTGGTTGTATAATCATTGATGGTGTTCTTTCTTGTTAGAACAAGTTTATACTTGTTTTCTTTCATACCTCAATGCCTTGAGTGCATGCTTTGTTTGTAGCCCTTTTACTTCATGTCTTTTGCATCTGCATAAGACTCTTTCTCTTGATTGAAAGTAGTGGAGCATTGAAGGTTTTGTATTTACTTTCCTTATACATCATGATAAAAAAATATATATATATGCATTCTTGCTTTTGGGTAGTGAAACTAGCTTGCATTTGAAGTAGCGGAATTGCATTTTTTTGGCATTTTGGGACATTGTGCATCTAGAAGCATGAATGTTTTCTCCTTCTCGTAGCATAGCTTTCATCGAAATGAAAAGATTGCATATTAATATTTTTGCATAAATTTCGAGTCGGTCAAAACACCATATTGTCCACGCCATTTTTCCGTTGAGTAACAATAGCCTTAAAAATCAAGCGTTAAACTAAAAATTGATTAGAAATTTTTTACATTTTTTGGTAGCAAACCTACATTAGATTAGTTGTAGAGCTTTGGAATAGGTGTGAAAGATAACTTTCCAAAGCTGCAAACAAACATAAGATATTTTGTTAGGGAGCCGTGAAATCCAATTGCTACATTTTTTCCTGGGAAGCCCTTCTCACACAAGGGTCAAACATGAGGTCGCATTGAGACTAGAAGAGTTACTCACCCTGCTTTGTTGGTCTCAGTGTAGATATTGCGTGTATTATGGGGGTCACTTGAAGATATACACACAATGATGAGTGGAAGCCTTTCAAGTTGATTTCGGGCTAGATACCCTGCCCTTGCACGTGGATCAAATTGTCGATTGTTTCCCCATGCATAATTGTTGTAGTTGGTAACCTTAGTTGCCTATCTCTTTAGGGTATTTACACAAGGTGACTGTGGAGGGGCAAGTCTTCATGGTACCTAGAATCGACGTTGGCCAGACTCATTCGGGCCCCTTAGAGGGTATACCCACGATTATGTGTGAGAGCTTGCACCAGGGTGTAAGTCCATTAAGCAGGTCGTCAATGTAACTTTTCCACCCGCTCTATCTCATCCCCTTCTTACTTTGTTCCCATGACGTTGGATTTCATCACCAACTAGTGTGATCATTGTGAGAAGGTTTTGTGTGCTTGCTTTCTTACTAGATTTTTAGCGTGGTTTGTTTTTTCTCCCTAGCACAATCTAGGTTGGATCTTCATTTTTATGGCGTCATTTCCCAAAATGACCAATGAAGGAACCCCTTTTCCAGGGGAAACCTTTGTTTTTCCTTCTTACGGAAACATTGGTCCTCCTTACATCACTACTTTGAGCCTTCTAGGTCTCATAATTGGGTTACTGGTATGGTTTTTTTCCACTTCAGTGATCTCGAATGTAGGTGCTTCATATGTAAGAACACCACCCACACATCAACCTCATGTTGACCTTTCTCCTTCTTCTCTCGTCAGGTCTCCTTCCATTTATCCTTCTTCATCTAGTGAAATCTCTAAAGCGAGTATCCAAGTTGATAAGAAGAAGAAGAAACGGAAAGAGAAGAAGAAGAAGAACTAGAAAGAGACCAAGCCTCCAACAATATCAGATGTTGGATCCTAGCAACCAGCTACTATTAATAGTATTGGGAGTGTTGATGAGATCAACAAGATTAAAATGAAACCCAAATTCCCTTGCATTCTTTGTAAGGGTGACCACTTTCTGAGGGATTTCCCTAGTATTCCCAAGGTCTTAGAAATGTGGCCCTCCACGTCATTGGCCCCTACCAGACATGTTGGTGATACCTCGTCAACTAGTGACGTTAAGGTTGGTAAGAAGAAGACAACTGTCAAATTCCCTTGTATGTTATGTGAATATGATCATTATTCTCACCTTTATCCTCGTATGGATGAGGCTTCTTCTCTTTTGGAAAAGATTCAACTTCCACCTGGTTATCGTAAGATTTCCCCCAACCCATCGTTAGTTGATAGAATGGTCAATACAGTTCCATCCCCGGTCAGTCTGGTTGATCAAGTGGTCAATCTAGTTTCATCCTTGGTTGAACCACTAACCAAAGTAGTTGATCCAGTTCCATCATCAATCAGCCCCAATTTTCATCTAAAAATTGAAACCCAAGTGATTGATACAGTTCTGTCATTGTTCAGTCCCACCCTTCATCTGAAGAGTGTCAATGTGGTCAATCCCACTCCTCCTCTGATGAGTGAAAAAGTGGTTGCTCCAGTCCCTTCATCGGTCAGCCCAGTTGATCATGTCATCAATCTAGTCACGTCCTTAGTTGAACCAGTTGACAAAGTGGTTGATCCAATCCCGCTCTCCCGTTAGAGAGCGCAACCCAAGTGGTCGATCTATTTCCACCTATCGACCCCATTCTCCCATTGGAGAATGAAACCCAAGTGATTGATTTGATGTTGTTATCAATCGATCCTACTCTCCTTCTAGAGAGTAAACCCGATACTGCCCATGTTTTTCTCGTTGATATTGAATCTACCGTGTTGGGTGTTGGTTGTGGAGCCTGATTATCTTCCTAATTCAAAGGTCCTTGCTTTCAGCTGTGTTTATAACCCATGAATAATTTACACCCCAAAAGTATGTACACTCTTCCATGCAGGGGAGTGTAGAGGGGGGTACCCCCTCTGCGGGGTCCAGAGGGGCTATCCCCCCGGCTGGGGGGTTCGGGGGAAAGCAGGCCCCCGGTAGGGATTTGGGGGTAGCGTCCCCTGGAGGAAAAATTGCCTTGTAAACGTATATTGTAATTTCATTGTAAATCTGGACCGTTCATTATAAGGTCGTAGATCTAACGGTAGAAATTATGTTAGGTTTTTTTTCCCTAGAAGGAAACCCTCTGTTATGAGGGAAATGTATTGCGGCTATGCATTATGGCAAGTATTGTAATCTGAGAGAGGATACTATGATAGAAAGAAGAGGAAGTTACAGCAGGTTTTGTTGTAGGTTGTATCTCTTCATTTGTTGGATAATAATAAAGGATGGACCAGGCAATTTCTCTGGTGGACGTAGCCCACACTGGGTGAACCATGTAAATCTGTGTATCTATTGTATTATGTATCTTCTGTGTTTTGTTTCCTCATTTTTTTTATTTTATTGCTCTGCGGTCCTATTTTTCTAACACTGGGGGGCATTCCTTGGGTTCACTTGGGTTCACCGGACACACAGGTCGGCTTTTCCCTCTCGACTGGTTTCTTAGATGTGCATGGTTATGCAGAGGTCCAACGCAGACGTAAAACGGGTTCAAACGGAGGATGTGTCAGCTTCTTAGGAAAACATCACAAGTTCTCCTCACAGTTTTCTAGTTTCAGTGTTGTGTGAGGGTATGCAGAGATCAAAAACAGATGCCAAACAAGATAGACAATGGATGGGAGAATGGAGGACTAACCCCCAATATGAGTTGACTCTTCAACTTTAACTGCATGTGCCCAAATTGACACTTGTATTCTTGGAGCTGCATGCATTCCCTTTTGCACATGTTGCCTCTCCCAGGACTTAGGATAAAAACATGTCTTTCACACAACTTTGGAATAATAATAAATTATTATTCTCAAGGACTTAAGCTCCTAAGCTTGGCCCCTCTTTCCAACCTTTCAGCCCCCTTTCCCTTACCCACTCTGTGGAATCTTATTTCCCCATCACTCTTTCTTCGTGGTCGGCCTGTATACAGTGATGTTTATATTTTATTAATGATCTGCATAATTACATATACAAAATCAAGCTCTTGGCCTTTAACACTTAGGCTCTCTGGCCCAATAAACACATAAGTCCACCAGCTTATCAGCACTCAGCTCACCAGCCTACAAAACATGTTTACAATTCATAAATACAACAAGGGCTCGTCCTTGGGGATATTACAAATCCAACCAATTTCCCAAATATAGCAATAGTTACACTGAATTTTAGAACTGTCTGCCATAAAAAAATGGATCAAATTTTCTGAAAAATGGGGGTCAAAGATGAGATCATGTCTCTCAAATATTAATAGTTGTTACAAAACTGGAGGAGGTTTTTGTAGAATATTTTGTCTTGATCAAAAATCTCTTTTGGTTTTTTGAAAATTCATCACCATTTTCCTGGAATCTCTCTCGAAAGACGAAGTGTCAAACTGGCGAAAAAATGGTTTTAGTTTTGGGAGGGCGGTTTTGGAGGGGGAAAGGTAGTTTTCGGACCCCCCTGAGGTGGTAAATAGTATTGGAAAGGGGTGGTCTAAGTTAACCATATGGAGACACTCATCCTCAAGTAAAGCACCTACTCGGACCCCTCTTGTGGTTGAGTGACGTAAAGGGGGGGGGTCTGATATATGGGTGAGTGCATGGGTAGTAGACTTAAGATATAGCTTAGTTTTTGTTTTTTTCGTTTTGTTTTTTTGTTTTTTTTTAATTTATTATGTGTTTTTAATTTAGTTTTAGTTTTTATTTTTATTATTTAAGTTTTTTTTAATGTTTTCTGTTTTATTTAATTATTATTTTTTTAGTATTTGTTTTTTTATTAATGTATTATATTACTGTTTTCTTTTTTAATTGTTTTTTTATTTATAAATTTTATGTTTATTTTATCATTTAACTTATTATATGTATTAATTTATTTTATTATTATACTAATCTAACTACACTTTATTTAATTACTAACCTTATTAACCTATTTACTAACTTAAACAAATAACTTAATTACTAATTATTAATAAATAAATAATTAATCTAATTATTATTTTATTATTAATTATCTTATTAAAATAATCTAATTAAAATAACTTTATTAGGCTAATAAGCATTAGAAAACGCCACTAACCATTTATTATTAACCTAATATTTTTTATCCTAAGTCTGTTTATGCAGGGATGAGTGGTGGGCGAGATGTATCCAATGGGATAAGTGGAAAAGGGAATGAGTGGTACAAAGGTGGATGAAGGATCGGGCGAAATGGATGGAGGGGAAAATGGAATCAACCAAGCCCAGCAAGCCAGATGTCTTCATCACAAGAGAAACGCAAAATAAGCAGCTGAAGAATCAAGTTACCTATGATTATAGGACCCCAACACGTAGGAGGTTTGATTTTGTTCATTTCTCCTCATAGCTCATCCTCCCCCGACCTCGTATGCTTCCTAACAGGAGATAGACTTGAGTTTCTGTGTACTCTCTTATTGGAATGCCTCAAGGAGTGTTGGTGATGTCTTCTATCACTTTTTGTTCTTCTGTGACCTCCTGATTTTCTTGAGCCACTCTCCTTATCCAATTTATTTTCTATTATTTCCAGGCTCTGCATCAATTTTATGTTGAATTCTCCATGTTTCTCCCTAGATTTCATGAGACTTTTTTTATCTACTCAGTGAGTCTCGACATCTTTCTGCAACTTTTCAATGATTTTCATCATGTTTCCTTCTTTATATATCTCTTCTCCATGCTCATTGGATTTTGATCCTTCAACTCGCAAATGGACATCCATTCCTCTAACTTCATTTTCCAAACTATAAGCACCTTGTGCCTTCCCCATTTATCTGCACTATGCGACAATTCAGTTCGATTATAACAATCGTTAAATCTGCAAAATGTGCAGTCAACCGAAATTTTGTCAGGCTAATAGACGTTAATAATTTTCTAGAATAAACCAATCTGATTCAACAAAAACAATATCAGATACTATTTTTTGTGGGTCTTGTTCGGTCAAGAACCCCTCAGGCTTCTATCTCTAATCCCTTTTCTGCTCTACAACAAATTTTGGATGCTAGCCCCCTTTTTTTTCTTCAGCCCTTGGTTCACATGGGACCACGGCTATGACCCAGTGCTTATGATTTGGGCACTTATCCAGAGCCTTGAAACTTCAGGCTCTGGGCTTCATATTTTTCCCTTTTTCCATGCATCCCAACATCATAGAACAAAAAATTGTAGAACGTGCAAAGAACGATGGATCTATGGTCCACATTCCTTCATGCACCATTTCTTCCAGACTGTCAAGTCTCCAAACTTCACGATCTGGAGCCATGCGTCCACTGGGACCCACGGTTTCCATGCTTGAACTAATAAATGCCAAAAACATCACATCAACTTTAGTACTTTTCAAATTGCAGGGACATGGGTTGGTGGTTTTGGAGTAACCCGTCAATCGTTCTGCAATTGTCCCCATCCTGACATGTACCCCTTCTGGGAAACCATGGTTTGGATTGCAGGAACACCTTGTAGAAGTATCTGTCTCGCAACTTCGATCTCTGAAATATCACTCAGTCATCGATCTTGATAGATCGTGACCAAAGTTAATGTGGGACCGATCCAACTAAATTCTTCACCAAGTTTAACTGCCTTGTGCCACCTCCAGGAGTGCCACATGGCAGGACACACGAAGTCGACACATGGACCAATCAGGCAGGTGATATATGTCACATTCTAACTACATTTCTATCTTACAAAGGTTCTTAACTCACTAACACATGGCACACATCCCATGTGTCCACATCATCCCTAGTGACGTAAGAAGGCCATGTCACTCCGGGACTTCGGTCTTCAGGAGATTTCACCTTAGCAAACCATGTTTCTCCCGAACGTCAAATTCCCAAACAAGTCGATCTTCTGACATGTGTCTCATGTTTGGATCGACGGATAGGAAATGCATGAAGTTCACTCTGTCTTCTCTACATGTGATCGAGAGTTGTGACCTCAACTTAACCTTTGGGTGCTTATCTCACTTTCCAATATCGACAGTCGTGTTTTAATGAACCGTGAATATCAATGGTCAGGAGTGGTTGCGAAAAATCAACTTTCTCATGCTTTAATTTCCTTCGTGGTATCTGCAATGCGAAGATGCTCACCATAGTGGTATCGATCCACCATTGATCTAATGATCGAGCAAGATAAATTATATTGAGGGATTGTGGGGTATAAACTTACTCTCGCTTTAATTTCCTTCCCGATCTTCGAAATGGCTCCCCACTATCAATCTCCCCTCAATGAGATATGACGGTCGACTTAATATTCGCTTGATCTGACAGCTTATCATTCTCTCGCATAGATCTAAGAGCCCAACACCACGAATGTTGTCATTTCTTTCTCTGTGACCATTTCTTAAACTTGTTACACCTCTTGTTTTTCTGAACACAGTCCAAGTATTCTTTCAACACCCTTATGGCACTTTGTACCTCAAAATTCTCTCGAATTTCTTCATCGAATTTCTCGTTCGTGGTCCATCTTGGTTTCGGGTAGAAACCATGGGCTCTGAACTTGAGTTTTGTCCATTTCAACAACAATTCTTTTCTGATATTTTTGCTTCAAATTCCACTAACATGGCCCATCTAAGCTCAGTGTTGAAACAATGGCTCTGATACCATTTTGTAACATCCCATACCACCAACAGGCCGGGAAAATCCACTTCTTAGACGTTTCACTTCAATTAAGGAACATCAGGGCTGTAGGGAGAGAATATTGCATCTAGTTGACTTCCCCTTAGGAAATAAGTTACTCACAGAAAGAGTCATGCAACATGGATAACACAAATGGATATTTTGGGGGCCTTTACCACCGGGTTTGGAACAACCTTCTGAGACAGAAACTGGAAAGGTGTATTACATCGATTACTCTACACAGAAAACAAATTCTAGATGCCTGAATCATATTAGGAGAGCGCCAGCATCATTGCCATTTATTGTGTCCAATTGAATCCAACTATCAAAAGAAAATATCATTGATTGTTAATATCTTAGCTCCAAGTGCTCGAGGTTTCTCTCATGGTTTTTTATAACTTGGAAATAGTCGTTTGATAGAGGGGGGTTTTAGGATAAATATTTAAAATATTATTCAACAGAGGGATCCAACATTGAGAAGAGAAAATCATCGGGCCTGTCAGCAAGAAAACGGCGATAAAAAACTATGTGCATTTTATGATAAGAGGCTTGCACAGGAGATTAATGGTGATGCCCTGGGAAAGGAGTTTAAGGGTTATGTCTTCAAAATTATGGGAGATTTAGGGTGTTTGTTGGTGTTCTTTGTGTTTGGGTTTGTGCCAAGTGTAGTGCATTCACTTTGAGCTTCCATCAGAGCATACCAAGTGTATTTAGGAGGAGAATACTCAAGCTAAACCGAGGTGTCTTGTGCAGGTTTCAATCATATTTGTCTTTTTGTCCGAAACCCGGTCTTGTAGGTACCTCTTGCTTGGTAAAGATATCTAATATTATTAAAGTTTAAAGAGGTTATGAGCTATGGAGAAAGGAATGAGGTGTTTCCCATGCCCAAGATACAATCCTTACCAACTATTATCGAGTGTCTGGAACCCAGATTCCAACATATCCAATGGGTAATCAGATTTATCGACTTTACGATATTTTTCCAAGTCAGTGAGGCTGCTCTCATTATGATGTTTGTTGTTCTGAACTAGGTGGAAACCTAACAATGGGGGATATATTTTTCTTTTATTACCGAATGCCATATCCCCTCCTTCGTTAGCACACACAAGAGGGAATTTGCAGCTAATGCTATGTTGAAAAGAAAAATATTTCTAAAGAACCATCCTCCCTTTCATTTTGGCTTGGCTAATAAGTCCCAACTGCATAGGTGGAGATGTGGTTTTTCTATACAGCCCGACCATAAAAGGTTATATGTTGACCTTCTAATCTTGTCTAGCATCGAAATTGGAATGGCTGTCAGTTCCATCTAGAACATAGGAAGGCTTTCAAGTATTGCTTTGATGAGTGTAAAGAGGCCTCCTAATGATATCCAAAGGTTGCACTAGTGACCAATGTTTTTCTCGAACTTTGCTAGCCAAGTCGAATTTGTTGCCTTATAAGAGTCATCTTTTAGAAACTAACCAAGATACTTAAATCCCTCAGAAAGATCTACGAAATTGTAAGGGAAGACTTGTTTGTAAAGTTCCAAGGAAGGTTCTTGTATGTGAGCATAATGAAAAGCCGACTTTGACGAGTTGATTTTCAGTTAATCCTGGAGACCTTCACCCCTATCAACTTCCCTTCCACCTGTCCTTTTTTAAGCTGCAAGCTAAGACCTTCCATGATTAATAAAAATAGCAAAGGGGAGAGCAGGAAGCCCTACCTCACTCCTATGCCACTTTGGAAGAATGGAGATGTTTCACCGTTTATAAGAACTACAAAAATTGCACTAGTCACACAGTTCATTAACCACTTGGTGTTTTGTTGACTAAAGCCTCATTGTATCAAAATCATTCTTAAAAAGTCCCAATATATGCATTCAAAATCTTTCATTAGATCCATCTTCAATATTATTGCCTTTGATTTCTTCAACTTTATACTATGCAAGCATTCATGGGTCGTACCAATGGCATCCAAAATATGTCTTCCTTTTAAGAAACCTAATTTTTCACCTGACAAGGTCAGCAAAAGTATCGGCTTGATCTTGTTTGCAATAACTTTTGAGATCAATTTATAACACAAGTAATAGAGAGCAATAGGCATGTAATCGCCAAAAGTAGTAGGTTTTTTTACTTTGGGAATAAGTGTTAGAAAAGTCGAATTTACAGAGCGTATCACTTTGCCACTAATTCTTGTATATTCCACCAATTCCAACAAATCAGCACACACTAAATGAAATAAATGTAGAAAAAACTCTACATTTCAGCGATCGGGGCCCAAAATTTTATCTTTGGAAAAAGACTTAAGAACTTCCCAAATTTCCTACTTAATACAGGGGCTATCCAAGAGTATGGAATCCGCGTCTATGAAGAAACAAGAGAAAAGTGTGTAAATTTGTAATAAATATATACTATTATAAATTTATAATGTATATTGTATATTTGTTTTATGAGAGTTTGTATAAGAATAAGAGTACACTTTTTCACCATTTGCCATATATATAAATAAAAATCTCCATCCTCTATTCCATATATAAATATTTTTTTTATTTTATATATATATATATATATATATATATATATATATATATATATATATTGTTTTGTTTAAAATAAATTTTTAAATGTAGATATTTTTTCTGTTTTGAAAATGTGGAGTGGATCTCTATCTAATATATATATTTTTGTTTTATTTAAAATAATTTTTTTAATATAGAGATTTTTGTTTTATTTAAAATAAATTTTGAAATATAGAGATTCTTTTTGTTTTGAGAATAAATGAAGTAAAAGTGTAAAGTAGATCTCTCAATCTTATGGTTGTGAGTCTTTTTAATGGTAGGTGTTTTTTTAAGGAAGAGTATAACTTTAATCATATCTTTTTTTTTTTGTTCATTATAGTATGATGGTGGTGTGATGTGGTTTAATTATATTTTTTTTGTTTATTGTGGTATTATGTAGTTTTATTTTGTGTGGGGACGACAATTTTGTTCAAAGTGGCATGATGGTGGTGTGAGGTTTAAGGTTTTCTCATTGTGAAGATGACAAAATTGTTTAAAAGGATGAGTTTACTTGTATTGCATGTATTATATAATGTAATGCTTCTTTCAATGGATTTTAGTTCTTGTAGGTGGTTGTTAAATTATGTTATTCTAATTGCAAAAATTGCAATTTGTGATTTTGAGGATGGGGCATTTTTGGCTTTAGCCTCGGTTTGTTTGTTGTTTTTTGTTACACTATGTTGAGGGTAGTGTTTTAGTTTTGAGAGGTGGAAAATATAATCATTTTATTATCTTGTGAAGTGGCAACTTTAAACACCTTACAACAATAGAACCAAGTTAGGATCTCAAAACCTAAGCTCTCATACTATTTTAGCAATCACAAGTGCATTGTTAAAGTATAAATAATAGATCCAAGAAGAGGGTAGTATTTAGAATCACCATTAAAAAATTATAGAGCACAATAACACCATTCACATAATTTATTCACATCATATCAATCAATCAATTTGTACACTATCTATTGATACACTTTAATGCATAACCAATCTTCTTAAAAGAGGGTTTGATTTAGTCAACCTTGATTACTCAAGTCCACCCTAAAGAAGTTAGGCAATCTACATTTCATAGACTTTTTTATGCCCAAACAATTGTAGCTAACTTGTTTAATACCACTTAATTTGTCATATATAACTAGTGGAAGCCCCTCGACTAATCAACCAACTACTCAGTCGCTCCATTGACTTACACCAACATTTGGGTTTAATCACAATTTCAAACATTGTTTGGTTTTATTATTGTTTTTTCTCATTGATTTGATTTTTGCATAGTTACATTTGTTTTCATCTTTTGATACAATAGTTATTCAAAAAAATTCGGTGTGGATATTACTTGTCTTTTCGCATTTCCTAGTTTATCTTTTTAAGGTCAATATGTTAGAGTGATATCTTATTTGTTAGGTACTTTTCTATTATTATGAAAAACAACAATGTTATTGTAGTTTTTTACTTCATATGATCTTTATTTTTGGAGTTCATTTATTTTATTGTTAGGTTTTTGTTTCTTTTTGAGGTCTTGTTCATCATATGGTCGTAATTGTTGTTAAACTTCTAGTAAAATGCTTCCTTCAAGACTTAATGCCTATGGATCTTTTCTCCATGTGGTAACTTCTTGTTGTTAGTGGAATGTAATATGATTACTTTGAGGTGTGTTCATGATGTAGTATTTGTTTTTAAGTGGCAACCCATATTTAAGTAATCTTGTGGAAGTAAAAATACTTTCACACAATATGCATGTGGACCTTTATATTTTTGTATTCTAAGTGAGAAAGTTGCATTGTCAAAAAAAGTTTGATGTTCCATTGATAGTTCCTTGCTTGATCTTATTAAAGTAGTTCATGGACTTGATTAGATCAAAGTATACTTTATATTTTCTTTTTTTAACACATCAATGATTTAATGTCATCCACACCTCACAAGAGGCATTGATTACTTATTCTTTTAACCTTTACATTTATCATCCTACTTGTGCTATGTATAAAACAAGACATTAAATTTTTTGTATCCATCACTCAAATTGAAAAGATTTCCTTTGATATTATCCAATGGCACAAGATCTATTTCTAAGGGAGAATAGAAGACTCACCTAAGGTTCAAATACAACAGGGGAATTCAAACTAAACCTTTAAGAGGAAGGTATCTCAACTTCTTTTTAAAAGATTAAGGCAGTCATGTAATAGTGTATGTAATAATGATAATGAACATGAACAAATGAAGATAGAAAGAATGAAAAAGACAAATATGAAAGATGTGAATCAAATTATGTAATAGTGTTTGTAATAATGATAATGAACATGAACAAATGAAGATAGAAAGAATGAAAAAGACAAACATGAAATATGTGAATCAAATATATGTTATAAAATCATATGTTAATGTTGTCGATAGAAACACATATTATCAAATTTTAATTTTGATGCAATTACAAATGCTTACAAGTCTAAACTATGTAAATCTATCTTGACCATGGAAATATTAAACATTAAGAAGGATCAAAATTGTTGAAGTGTAAACTTTCGTGTAGTTAAATGGCTTGAGGGTACAAAAACATTGAAATATATACTTCAAATTTTGTTATCCCTCTTTATATTTCATAGATCTAAAGTTAAAATAATTTTGCATTGATAATAAGATTTATAATGTCAATTTTCAAATACTTTTTAAAATTGTGAATAAAACATTTTCATTAGATTATCCTATTGTCGATATCATCTTAGCCCAATATATCTTTATTTTCTATATCCTATTTAGTCTTACTCAAACATCGATTGATCATGTTATCAAGTTGAAATGGTTGAGTACATATATATTCATAAAACAAGTGAAACTAAAGAACAAATGCTTCGCTCCATAAATAATTGAAAACACATTTGCTTTCTTACATACCTATGTTATCATGATGTCATTGTCCCTATCTACCTTGCATCACATTGGAAGTGTTTCTAAGTTCTAATTCACCTAATGTTGTCAATATCCACCTTCTATCACAACAACGCATATTTATTTTCTATGATTGATCTAAGAAGATCCCTCCCTATGGTTTTCAGGCATTTGACGCTTCTCCCATTATTAGTGACGCCCCATGACGGGGCCTACAGGGGGGTACAACCCCCCTTCCTACAAATATGTCCTTGCTTACAAGGGAATTGGAAACTCTGGATCCAATGTTGCTTTGAATGGACTCCCTGGCAACCCCTCCTTGGCCAATAGAGAGGCAGTTGTTGTAATGTTCGCGGCCACCAACAGGCCAGGAAACACCACTTCTTGGATGTTTCACTTAGCTCTGATACCATTTTGTAATGTCCCCAGCCACCAATAGGATAGGCAACGCCACTTCTTAGATGTTTCACTTAGCTCTAATACCATTTTGTGAATTTATATGCACGCATATCTAACACAATTAACAGTTATAGCATTATGTTCATGCCACTTATTCATGCGTAAATAATCATTAAAACATACTGACAATATATTCTAACCATGCAAATATCAATGTGGAAATAGCAGTAATCCTCAAAACACAACATAGCTTATATATCCATGCATTACTCATCAGGTTATAACACATGTACAATTAGACAACATACAATTAACAAAGATTTGGCACTTATATTTCAATAGATGACCACCAAACTGCGTGCATACATTCCACGACCCTCCCAGCCTTAGACCACATTTCTCATCACGCTTGACAGTGGGTCAACCCTGAGCTGGGAATAAACTCAATCGGGAAAGGGATTCCTAGGCTTGGCAAGGGAAACAAAAAAGTCACACGGGTCAATAGGAAGGATTATCTCCCAGGTCTAGCTCACACTAATATCCTACAGCCTCTCATTCCCCACATGCATGTCCCACCCCATGAAGTGTGCCCCTTCTCTGCTCCACAGTCCTTCGGCTGCCCCACTTCCCTTCCAGGGCTTCAGAAATAGGTCGGACAGGAATTCTCCAAGCACTATAGCTACAGTTGGGATCCCTCTGGAAAATCACTTCCCCAGCAACCTCTCTCACCTAGAGAGAGTTTCTTGCAGGCCTGACAACCTGCTTCTTCATTCCAC
>ML782259.1:553174-579035 GCA_009831015.1 Picea engelmannii
TAGGTCTTGGTCTCATACATGACTAGCTTACTGGCATTCATTCCTATAACAAGTTCTTATCTTTTAATTCTTTGGTTATTACCCCACAACCAAATTAACATGACATTATCATATGTCAGTGTGTGCATTCAAAGCTAAGAAGCTTTGAATTAATACAAGCATCCATCCTTTACCACATCTAGTGGTATGCATTCAATAATATAATCATGTGATTTTATAAAATAACTCTGGTTGAGGAAATTCTTACCTAAATTTCCTTTCAGCAATTATGCAAAAAGAGTAATAAAAAACTCATACATGCATGACTGCCATTAATAAATTTTATACTACATGAATGTCTGATGGCAGTAGAAGATTCCATGATTATTTTATCAAACTTATAACCAACACTTCATCTCTTTGTTTCTTCCCTCCTTATGCAACAACATCACCAACAACACTTGCAAACATGCAAGCATTCTTTCCTTTGGATCACCCAACAAGCCATAACATACTTGCTTCCACAGAAATTGCAGCAACTTATTTCTCCCTATAAAACTTTTCCTTGTTGATCCCAAAAGTCTACAATTCTTCCCAGATTCCTGGATCTTCTTGTGCTCTCATTGTAGTCACTGTACATGCCTATTTTTTTCCTGAGCACTTTTGACGCAGTGCCCCCACCTCAGCGGGGTCTGTTGACCTCCCGGTCAATGGATCTTCAAACTCTCGAAGCTAGAGCATCTCTTTGGGTCCCTACTATAACATCCACGAAACAAATCCATAGGTCCTTTCCATTGGCTATGACCACACGCCTATCCAAAATGCGCTTCACGATCTCGGACTTTAGGTGTTTTGCTGTGAGTCAACCATGACTCTCCCGATCCCCGAACTTCAAACAAATATCCTAGTGAGTGCTAGCTCCATTCATTTGACCTTCGACGAGGCGACCTCTGGCTATGACCTGGGGTGCAACTCTCACGTGCTTCGAGACTTTTCACTTCGCAATGTCGGAAGACTACTCACCTCCCTCCTTCTGATACCCAAAACCTTCTCCCCAATGAAGGAGATCGACGGTCAGATATTCTTTCAGACCGACGGCCCAAACTATTCCTCCTGAGATTCAAAGTGTTAAATGACTCCCGGCTCTTATATTCCTTGTGACTTCACTAGATCTAACAGAGCGTGACTATCAGCACCTCTCTCCCCCATGGATCTCTACCATCCATTGAGATTCTTGACAGGTTTCTTCTGTCCAAATCTGCGTCAACCCTTCTGAACTTGTTTTCCACGAGGTGACTTTGACCCTCATCTTTCCTTTGAACACTTGAAAACTCTATCCTTCATGAGCTTGATTCTCACTGCAACTCAAGAATTCTCAAGAATATTTCTCTCACTCCTTGCAGCCTTCACAATAACCCTTGGCTATCTAGAACTCCAACTTCGTGCACTCCTCGCAACAGAAGTTCTTCAACCTTCTTCCCTCAAGTTGGATAAGTCTAAGACTTAACTTGGACTGTGCACACCTTGCACGGCTTTGTGCTACCCTTGCACTTTTGTTGGTATAAGTTTCACGGTATCTCTCCTGAGCTTTCTAAGGTAAACCCAAAATCTTTCGACGCACTCCTTGTGGGATTTTCGTTGCACTCCTTGCAAGAATTCATTCAATTGATACATACAGCAACCATAATACACCATAAAATTAGACCAAAGCATTCTTATATTGATTCAAGTGCTTTTGTACATGGTCTTCAACAGCAACAACTTCTTTGTTCATACAATCCTCTCTACTCTCTTATTTACCTAGCTTTCACATTTGATGTGAAATATTGCCACCTGGATTGTCTTCCCCAAACAAGAATTCCATTTTGGGTTTCCATGTTGCTTATCAAACCCAACATCTGATCCAATGACTTCTGAAAAATCTCATATGTAGAATAAAGAATCTTCCTTATCCTTCTTCCTTATTTCTTCTATCTAAAGACATCTCTATCACTTTTTTTGTTTTAATGTAACCATTACATCTGGAATCCTCTTTCTGAGACCTTTCCAATCATGGCTTCCTTGCTCAATTATGAGCCTTGAGCAGAAACCTATGATCCTTTAAAACTTGTGCTTCTTCTTCGATGCACTTCTTGTGCAACGATCTCTTTACTCTGAGATAATGGCTCTTATATATTTGTTGGGCCCTATCATAAATTTCCCAGGCCTTCAGTATTCTTTTGATGTGGTTTCAAACCAGACAAAACCCACCTGCTTCCTTCCTAACCCATTTTCCCTTCTTTAACATAGTTTTTGGGCACTAGCCCCCATTTTCCTTGAGTCCTTAACTCGCATGGGACCACAATTGTGATCAAGTGCTAACATTTGGGCACTTACTGGGGCCTTTGGATTTGGAATTTTTCAAAGAAAAACACAACAGACCCTCTGAGTTTCGAATTAACGAACTCGCCAAGTAGGGCGGATCAACCGTCCACTACTACTCAACATCTGACGGCTGACACACGCTATGGAACATTTAGTGTCTAGTTCGAGGACTTCGGAGGGTTTTTCATCCACACACACCCAATACCCCGAACTGTTAATCTTCGAACACTCCTTGTCAACTATGGTTTGGATTGCAGAACCCCTTGGAGAGTTAACTCCCTTGCAACTTGTGTCCCCGCAATGCCTCCTGGTCACCGATCTTGATGTATCATGATCAACGCCAGTGTGGGTCCTTAGACATTTAACTACATTAAGTAACCTTGGGTCCCACTAACCATGCTCATATGGAGTGTCGCATGGCTATTTACTAGCGGCTGACATGTGGCCTAGTCAGATGGGTGACACGTGTCATGTTCCAACTAGCATTTCAGTCTTCCATGAGTTTGAAACCCACTGACACGTGGCACACAACCCATGTGTCCAATTCAATCCGAGTGACATCATTATGCCACGCTACTCCAGAGCTTCGGAACTTCGATTTATGGAATATTTCACTCTTGCTTCCTTCCAATCTCCTGAATTCTGAACTTTCAGATTTCTCTACCCTCCGGGCCCACCTAGTATAGTTGTCACCAACTCAGGTCGTGGCACATGGTATTCCTAGAAAGTTCCACGTCACCCCTGGAAATTTCATCCGGCCCCACCATGTCTACCCTTTCACTTCGAAACTTCAGACTTCAGAAGTTTGTGCATCATCACATCCCACTTCTCCCGATAATTGAACTCTAAAGTTACGATCTATTGTGAGATCTAACGGTCAAGATTTTCCCCAGATCTAGGGTGTAGATCTCTCCTAGGACTTCGTGGATTTGGGCTTCGACCCTTCTCTTGTTTCCAGAATTAGACTTGACTGAAGTCGCGAAGTCCGAAGGGATTTTGGGTTAACTCTTCTGCACCTTCCCCAAATATGAGGGTCGTAAGGGATTTCCTTTCCTTCCGAACAGATCCTACGGCGCAGAACAAACTTTGTTACTCTACGGATTTCCAAAGGAATTAATGGCTAACTGCCTTACAGCATTACCAGATCTGACGGTCATGAAGGATTCTCCTTCTCCCGAACATATCCTAAGGTCCACATTACTCTGTGGCCCAATACCACTTCTGTCATGGTTTTATGACACCGCTACTCCTCCTGAGCTTCGTAACATGTCCAAGGTAACTTATTGGCACTCAAGAAGGTTCTGAGGTTCGAAATTTGTCATCCAGACACAATTTTCTCTTGAAACCTTGGGTCCAATGACCACTTATCCATCCCATTTAGGCTCAGTGTTTGAAACCTTGGCTCTAAACTTGAATTTTGTCCATTCCGACAAAAATTCTTTTCTGAAATTTTCACTTCAACTACCACTAACATAGCCCATCCAGGCTCAGTGTTGAAATCTTGGCTCTTATACCAAAATGTACGTCCGCAGCCACCAACCGGCATGGGCAATGCCACTACTCAGACACTTCACTTAGCTCTACCTTGTTTTGCTATGATCTATGATAGCTCCAGTCTTAAACTACTGGGCTATGCCACACAGAGACACTTGCAGAAAAACATACACATCCATATAAATATGGAATGACTATTCTATGTATATATAATATATTATTGCAGAAATAATAGTAAGGCTACACATGCAACATATACAACATACATAGGCAATATCATCCATTACAACATATGTACCATAACACAGTATGTAAATGAACATAAAGTGGTACTTATCTTTTATTAGAATACCACCAACTGTGTGCAGACCTTCCACGAACCTCCCAGCCATAGACCATGCTACTCATCACGTTCAGCAGTGGGTCACCCCTGAGATGGGACTAAGCTCCACCCAGGGCAAGGGAATCCTAGGCTAGGCAAGTTCAATAGGTAAGTCACACATTTAAAGAGGAAGGATTCTCTCCCAGGAGCCACTTGCCTTGGGATTCAGCAACAGGCTGGACCGAAATTATTAGAGATCTGTAGAAGCTACAGTACCCCTTACAGGAGAACTCACTTCCACAGCACACTCTCTCACCTGGAGAGAGTTTCTCATAGGCCTGACAACCTGCCTCTTCAACCACAACCACCTCTCTCACCTAGAGAGAGTGTTGCACACAGGCTTGATAACCTGCTTCTTCAACTCTGTTCCAACACAAGGAGGACAACCACAAGGCTCAGAAAGGAAAATATGATGGAAACAAACCAAAATTAATCGAGGAACTGCATGGCCACAACAGCCAACAGTTATGACACACACGACACAGACAAATACAAGGTGCTCGAGTTTCTCAGGAAGGCAATACAAGACGACTTCACGGTTTCTGTTTTTAGAGATGTGTGAGGGTATGCATAGGTCAATCCAGAGCTAAGAATAATTCACAAAGGATACACACGGGATAAATCAGACTTCTCTCGGAGACACGGCTCAGTCCGTCGGTTTTCCCCATGGGTTTCAGTGTGTGTGACCAGGAAACAACGCCGAGATCGATCATGGAGTTTTTCGGTTCAGACTGTGGATGGAAGAATGGACAGGACCCCCCCAACAGTGTTGTCTTTCCCATCTATAACTACAAGCACCCAGGTTGACACCTATCTTCCTGCAGCCGCATGAGTTCCACTTCGTACTCGTTCCTTTTCCCAGGAACTTAGGATAAAAACATGTCTTTCACACATATTTTGGAATAATAATAAATTATTATTCTCAAGGACTTAAGCCCCTAAGCTTATCCCCTCTTTCCAACCTTTCATCCCCTTCTCCCTTACCCAGCCTTGTGGAATATTAATCCCCCATCACTCTTTCTTCGTGGTCGGTCTACACACAGCAATGTAATTATATTAAATATATGAGCATTTACACATATACAATAGTAGGCTCACTAGACTTTGCATATAGGCTCTCTGGCCTAATTACCACATAATCCTCCTAGCTTATTATAACTCGTCTCACCAGCCTATCCAATATGTTTACAATTCATAATTACAATTGGGGCTTTGCCTAGGGATATTATAAACATCACGTACATATTTCTTAAGCAATGGCACATGAAATACATTATGTATAGACATGCATGAAGGCAATGCAAGCCTATATGCTACTGGACCAATCCTCTCTATGGTTTTAAATTACCCACGATACTGAGCTGCCAACTTTGAACAACTTCCTAACTTCAGGGAACTTTTTTTGGCCTTCAGTCTCAGGAATACATGATCCCCTACTTTAAATTCCATGTGAGTTATGTTCTTATCAACATAACTTTTCTACCTATCTTGGGTAGCCTTCAAATTCTTCTCAATCTTCAGCATTTGTTCTTCCATTTCCTTGAGAAACTCTGGCCCAACCACTACCCTATCAACTAGGTTGTCCCAGGTTACTGGGGTGTTTCACTTTCTGCCATAAAGTTCTTCAAATGGTCTCATCTTCAAGGATGCTTGATACCCATTGTTGTAGGAAAATTCTACCAAGTGTAGATGATCCTCCCATTTAAATGGTTTTTCCATCACAGACAATCTTAGCATATATTCTATCACTTGGTTCACCCTCTGTGTCTTCCCATCACACTCAGGATGATAAGCAGTGATGAAGTTCAGATTCATTCCGAACCCTTTGAATAACCCTTTCCAAAAATTTGATGTAAACTTCAGGTCTCTGTTAGACACAATTGTCTTGGGTACGCCATGAAATCATGCTACTTATTTCATATAACTATCAACAACATTAGTTTCTTTATGATTAGTCTTCATAGGAATGAAATGGGTAGCTTTAGTAAGCTTGTCCACCACTACCATGATTGCATCATGTTGCTTGCTCGTTCTGGGAAATCCCATGATCAAATCCATTGTTATCACTTCCCATTTCCACTCAGGAATGGGTAATGGTTGTAGTAACCCAGCCGAGTGTCTATGCTCATCCTTGAACCTTTGACATTCCAAGAATTTAGCAATAAAATCATCAATATCTCTCTTCATGCCTAGCCAATAATATTGTCTTTTGACTATTGAAATTTTTTTTTGATATCATGGGTGTCCTGCATAAAGTACATTGTGCATTTCTTTTAAAATTCCACTCCTCAATTAAAAAGAGTTGGGTACATAAACGTTGTTTCTGTACCAGAGGATTCCATCAATTCCCAATTCATAATCCTCAACCTTCTACTGCATTTTACCTTGTTGCAATTTTGTTACTAATTCCATGTACTGCAAATGTGATTTTGCAGCCTCTACAAATCTATCTTTCAAATCTTATTGGTACATGCTAATGGTTGTAGCATGCAACTCATGCACTCTTCTACTGAGTGCATCAACCACTTTGTTCTCTTTCCCTTGATATGCTTTATATCAAAGTCATATTCATTGAGAAATTCTAACCATCTTCTTTGCCTGGAATTTAGAGTTGGCTGATCAAACAAATAATTCAGACCATTATGGTCTATCCTCAGTTCAAACCTCTTTCCCATGAGGTAGTGCCTCCACTTCTTCAAGGTGTGCACTATGGATGCCAACTCCAAATCATGAGTGGCATAGAGCCTTTCATGCTCCTTCAACTTCCTTGATTCATAACATACAACAAACCCATTTTGACTGAGGACTCCACCCAGTCATTCTTTACATGCATCTGTACATACAATGAATTCTTCATTTGGATTTACAATCCTCGGAATTGGAAAACTGGTTAACAGTTGCTTCAATTGTTGGAAGCTTCTTTCACATTCTTCTTTCCATTGAAATTTATTCCCCTTCCTTTGCAAGGAAGTGATGGGGTGAGCTATTCTTTAAAACCCTAAAATGAACCTTCTGTAATAGCCAGCTAGACCCATGAAGGATCTAAATTTTGTCACATTCTTTGGCGTTGTCTACCCTTTAATGGCCTCGATCTTTTCAGGGTCCACTGTTATCCCTTCTTCAGATATGATATGCCCCAAATAGTGAATTTTTTTTTGATAAAATGAGCACTTGCTCAATTTGGCATATAACTGATGCTCCCTTAGCACTTGCAACACCATCCTCAAATGATGCTCGTGTTCTTCTTTCGACTTGGAATATAGAAGGATATCATCCAAAAAGACAATGAAAAACTTGTCTAAATATTCCCGAAAAACGCCATTCATTAAGCGCATAAAAACAACGGGTGCATTTGATAACCCAAATGGCACCACTGTGAACTCATAATGACCATACCTTGTCCTGAATGCGGTCTTGCTGATATCCTCCTCTTTAATCCTTACCTAATGATATCCTGACCTTAGATCTATCTTTGAAAATATCTTTGCATCATTCAATTGATCAAAGAGATCATCGATCCTTGGCAGAGGATACTTTTTCTTTATAGTTACTTTATTCAACTGTATGAAATCAATGCACAATCTCAATGTCCCATCTTTCTTCTTCACAAACAAGGCTGGGGCACCCCAAGGTGAAAAACTTGGGCATATATACCTCTTCTTCAAAAGTTATTCAAGATGCATTTGAAACTCCTTCAACTCTGGTGTACTCACTTTGTATGGAGTCTTTGATATTGGAGTTGCTCCAGGCATCAAATTAATAGAGATATCAATATGTCTCTTTAGAGGTAGTTTTGGTACCTCCTTGAACACATCTTCAAAATCTTCCAGGATTTCATGATCCTCCATAATTGGCACCTTATCCTTCGATGTTTCCTCCATATGGGCTGCAATTATTTGACAACCCTTCCTATAACACTTTTTCAGCTGCATTGTTGAGATTTCCCAGACAATAACTGCTCTGGGAATTCCTTGGACTGTTCTCTGATTTCCTTCCTCATCTAGGAAATTGAATGCTTTGTTACGATAGTATAAGATGGCCTGGTTTTGGTCTAACCAATCCATACCAATTAGGCATTCATAAGATCTTAAAGGCAAGATGTTCAAATATTCCCTTGTTCTCAGTCCATTCATGTCCATAAGACATGACTTAACCATCCCATTGACTTTTATTTTGGCTCCAATAGCCAGCTGCACCAACCAAGATTTTCCATGCTTGTTTCTTGGAAATTTCAAACTTTCCACCATCTTAGGATCTATATAACTATGACTAGCTCCTGAATCAATTAAAAATATAGTAATGGTTTGGTTGTTGATCATACCTTCCACTTCAATCATATGTGATTGAAACTCTGCTTGATTTTTGTACAAGGTTGCATAGATCCTTGGTACATTTATGCCCATGTCCCCCACTGTTTCATCTCGCTGAACATTGTGAACAACTCTCTCTTTTTCACTTCTGTGAGGACAATCTCTAAACATATCATCACCTTTACAACCCCACCATTGAATAGGTGGATGCATTGGCCTTTGACCACCTGTCTCAATAGTTCTAGGTTATCTAGAAGTTGGTTGTCCCTTATGGTATCCTCCAATGTTTTGGAATCATCATATTGTATTTTTTCACTGATAGATGGTGGAAACCCACTCAAATACCTCTGAATCTTGATTGTCTCATCCTTGATGAAAGAAACATACTTCAGCAATTATAAAAACCTTCTTTCATACTCATCAATGGACATACTTCCCAGTTTGATTTCAAAGAAATATTTCATTTTCTTATCATAGTACCTCTTAGTCAAGTATTTATTTTCAAAATACTTATTGAATTTCCTCCATGTAACATCTTTCTCTTTAATGTGTTGCACCTGCACAAGCTTATCCCACCACATGGTATGGATGCCTTACCTTTGAGTTGATAGATGACAATTATTCCCTCTGCATGAGAAGAATAATTATGCAATTGAAAATACTTTCTCATGCACAGCAGCCATGTCTCTGCATCTTCATCCTTCTTGTGCTCCTCATCAAACGTAGGAGGTTTGATTTTGTTCATTTATCCTCGTATCTCATCCTCCCCAAACCTCTTATGCTTCCTAGCAGGGGATAGACTTGAGTTGTTGTGTAATCTCTTATTGGAATGCCTCGGGGAGTTTTGGTGATGTCTGTTGTCACTTTTTGTTCTTCTATGACTTCCTTATTTGCTTGAGCCACTCTCCTTATCCAATTTATTTTCTATTCTCTCCAGGCTTTGCATCAACTTTATGTTGAATTCTCCCTATTGCTCCCTGGATTTCATGAGATTTTTGTTATCTACTCAGTGAATCTGGACATCTTTCTACAATTTTTCAATGATTTTCATCATGTTTCCTTCTTTATCTATCTCTTCTCCATGTCCATTGGAGTTCGATCCTTCAATGATGCGGATTATTTTCGGCACGAAATGAGAGCGGAGATATAATAAAGAAATGCACAGAGATATCGTAGATATTCAATAATATAACAGAAAAGTATCATATATGCAACCATAAATACAGATATACAGTAATACATGGTTTCTATTAATCAAAGAAATGTACAGAGACTGTAAAAATACAGAGTGCAAGACTCGCTAGAATGGTGGCAGCTTATCTCTGAGAAGAGATGTGATGGCTACTCGCATTCATAAGAAGATGATTACAATGAGGATCTCAAGGCCTTTTTATGATAAAACAGAAATTTCAAAAACCTTAGACATCCAAAAACCTAACCCTAGGAKATGAAGMGCCAAAAGTCATGTGGGCCCAGTTTGGGTAAGTTAGTACATCAACTTCTCGGGGTCGTAACTTTTGCATACGATCTTCRTTTTAGGYGTGTGATAGCTCGTTGGAAAGGAATCATAGAGGAKATTCATTTTGGGGGCTCAATAATCCCTTTATATATCATTGAGAACCTCTATCTTAAAAAAACCTTCATTTGGGCCCTCAAAATGGCCCCAGAAGTTAAAAACTGCTAAAAATAGTAAATTGCCAAAATTGCCAAAAAAYTGTCTTGAGCCGGTCGRAAAAKGTGGGTGGCCATCGATATCCACCTRGATCATTMAAATCATAAATGTACATCCATTCCTATAACTTCATTTTCCAAATTGTAAGCACCCTGTGCCTTCCCCATTTCTCTACACTATGCGACAATTCGGTACGGTTCTAAAAATTGTTAACTCTGCAAAATGTGCAGTCAACTGAAATTTTTCCAAGCTAATAGATGTTAGTAATTTTAAAGAATAAACCAATATGATTCAACAAAAACAATATCATATTCTATTTTCTGCGGGTCTTCGCCGGTCAAGAACCCCTCAAGATTCTATCTCTAAGCCCCACTTTGTTCTACAACAAATTTCGGGTGCTAGCCCCTTTTTTTTCTTCATCCCTTGGTTCTCATGGGACCACGGCTGTGACCTAGTGCTTATGATTTGGGCGCTTATCCAGAGCCTTGAAACTTCAGTCTTCGGGCTTCAGAGGTTTCCTTTTTTCCGCACGTCCCAGCATCACAGAACAACAAATTGTAGAACGTGCAAAGAACGGTGGATATACAATCCACATTCCTTCATGCACCATTTATTCCAAAGTGTCAAGTCTTCAGACTTCATGATATCGTTCCATGCGTCCATTGGGGCCCACGGTTTTCATGCTCGAACTAATAAATGTTGAAAACATCACATCAACTTTAGTACATTTCAAATTGCAAGGACATGGGTTGGCGATTTTGGAGTAACCCGTTGATCATTCCGCAATTTTCCCCACGCTGACACGTACCCCTTCTAGGAAACCATGGTTTAGATTGCGGGACCGCCTTCTAGAATTATCTTCCACACAACTTCGATCTCTGCAATGTCACTCAGCCATCGATCTTGATATATTGTGACCAAAGTTAATGCGGGCCCAATCCAGTTAACTTCTTCACCAAGTTTAACTACCTTGTGCCACCTCCAGAAGCGCCACATGGAAGGACACATGAATTCGACATGTGGTCCAATCAGGCGAGTGATATATGTCACATTCTAACTACATTTATATCTTACAAAGGTTCTTAACTCACTAACACATGGAACACATCCCAAGTTTCCACGTCATCCCTAGTAACGTCAGCATGCTACATCACTTCGAGACTTCGGGCTTCGGAAGATTTCACCTTAGCATACCACGTTTCTCCCGAACATTGAATTCCTGAACAAGTTGATCTTCTAACACACGTCTCTTGTTTGGATTGATGGACAGGAAATGCACGAAGTTCGATCTGTCTTCTCTACATGTGACCAAGAGTTGTGACCTCAGCTTAACCTTTGGGCGCTTATCTCACTTTGTAAGATCGACAGTCATGTTTTAATGAACTGTGAAGATCAACAGCCAAGAGTGATTGTGGAAACTCAACTTTCTCATGCTTTAATTTCCTTTCAGATCTCCGCAATGCGAAGATGCTCATCCATAGTGGGATCGATATCCACCATTGATCTATTGATCGAGCAAGATCAATGATCCTAAGGGATTGTGAGTCTCAACTTACTCTCTCTTTAATTTCCTTCCCAGTCTCTGCAATGGCTCCCCACCGTCGATATCCCCTCAATGAGATCTGACGGTCGACTTAATATTCATTTGATATGTCGACTTATCTTTCTCTCGCCCAGATCTAGTGGCCCAACACCATGAATGTTGTGATTTCTTTCTTTGTGGCCATTTATTAAACTTGTTACACCTCCCATGTTTTTTAACACAGTCTAAGTATTCTTTCAACGCACTTCTGACACTCTGTACCTAAAAATTCTCTGGACTTTCTTTGTTGAATTTCTCGTTCGTGGCCCATCCAGGTTCTGGGTAGAAACCATGGGCTCTGAACTTAAGTTTTTTCAATTTCGACAACAAATATTTTCTGAAACTTTTTCTTCAACTTCCACTAACATGGCCCATCCAGGCTTAGTGTTGAAACCATGGCTCTGATACCATTTTGTAATGTCCCTGGACACAAATAGGCCAGGAAACACCACTTATTGGACGTTTCACTTAGCTCTGATACCATTTTGTAACGTCCTCAGCCACCAACAAGTCAGGCAATGCAACTTCTTTCATGGTTCACTTAGCTCTGATACCATTTTATGAATTTATATGCACACATATATAACACAATTAATAGTTACATCATTATGTTCATGCCACTTATTCATGCGGAAATAATCATTAAAACATACTGAAAATATATTCTACCATGCATAGATCAATGCGGAAATAACAGTAAGCCTACACACACAACATAATTGATATATCCAGGCATTACTCATCAAGTTATAACTCATGTACAATTACACAACATACAATTAACAGATATTTGGCACTTACATTTCAATAGATGATCACTAAACTGTGTGCAGACCTTCCACGAATATCCCAGACTTAGACCACGCTATTCATCACGCTCAGCAGTGGGTCACCCCCAAGCTAAGACTAAACTCCATCAGAAAAGGGATTCCTAGGCTTGGCAAGGGAAAGAGGAAAGCAACATAGGTCAACAAGAAGGATTATCTCCCATGGCCAACTCACACTAACAGCCTATAGCCTCTCATTCCCCACATGCCTATCCCACCCCAGGAAGTGTGCCCCTTCTTTGCTCCACAGTCCTTCGGATTCCCCACTTTCCTTCTAGAGCTTCAACAACAAGTCGAACAAGAATTCTCCGAGCACTATAGTTGTAGTTGGGATCCCTCTGGGAAATCACTTTCCAGCAACCTCTCTCACCTAGAGAGAGTTTAATGCATGTTTGACAACTTGATTCTTCATTCCACGGGCCTGACAACCCACCTCTTCAAACCACAGGCCTGACAACCTGCTTCTTCAGTCCAGATTCTAAGTCAATTCCTAAAAAGGTGATGGCAACAGAAAAGGTCAGTAAGAGCAGACGATGGAAGCAAGACACACTCGATCAAGGAGCTTTGTGGGCTACAACGGCCAACATTTATGACACAACATGGCTCAAACAGTTACAGGGTGCGTGCTTGTTCAGAGGTCAACGATGGAGATGATGGTGGCTCAGTACGTGAGTCCATGGTGAATCAGGTAGGGTGACAGACTTCCATAGAATCTTCATGTTTGTGAGAATGGCGAGGAGGTGTAACCCCCAATGAGTTGGCTTTCCCAGCTATAAACTGCATGCTCCCAGGTTGACACATGTCTTCCTGAAGCCGCATGAGTTCCACTTAGCACTTGTTCCCTTTCCCATGAACTTAGGACAACACTTATCATGTCCACCTTAGCCTTTAGGAAATAATAATAAAATTTGATTCCCTTAGAGGTAAGCCCTCTAGGTTATCCCCTAGGCCTAGACACTTATCCCCCTCCCTTACCATACCTGGTGGAGCTTATTCCCCCATAACTCTTTCTTCATGGTTGGTCTACACGGAACAGTGTAATTTTATTAATGATGTGTGTATTTACATATACAAAATCAGGCTCATGGCCTTAATCATCTAGGATTTCTGGCCTAATAAACATGTAAGTATTCAACTTATAAATACTTATCTCACCAGCGTATAAACATAATTAGAATTCAACAGGGGCTCGGCCTTGTGGTGTTACAGTTGCAGAAAAAACCATTAATACAACTGTGGAGGAACTTCCACAACCTCGGCATTAGAACAACAAATGGAATCTAGGCCAATTCATTCCAAAAGAAAATGAGATTCCCAACTATGAGATACATTCTTAACATTTAGGAAACTATGTCCAATTTATGAAGGATCAGGTTGTTATTGGAAAGTTTCTATGGATTTGGCCCATGGAATGAGATCTGATTGCCTGGATCAACACTTGGTAGAAACCTAAAGGTCATATAGAACACAAACTTGGATCCAAAGGGTTTTTCAAAATGGTTTTTGAAAATGGGCCTTATTTATTTCATTGTACAGACCCTCATCTCCGTTATTAGACAAAGAAATTTAACTCAGATAAGGAAGACTTCTCATATGCCCTAGTCTAGGTCTGCTTATACTCCCTTCCTCATGAGTAATAGATCGAGGAAATCCTTGCAGGAATCAACAATACTTTGGGCAACTTTGTAAAGACTGTTGAGGCCACCAAACAAGGAAAATACATTGTTTATGCTTGCATCTGCATTTACATGAATGTTTTGGTTCCCATTCCAGATCCAATCTACCTCAACTACCAAGATTCAGATTGGATCCAAACTCTCAACAATGAATTTATTCATTTTTTATGCCACAGGTTCCATGAGCATGGACATCTCTTTCGTGATTTTCCATTGAATACCCCCCCATGCCTTTGAAAAAAAAAGTGAAAAAGATGAGGAGGGTTTTATGAAGGTTGTTAGCAAGCGTAGACCTAGAAAGAAATTGCCTCAATCGAAACCGCTCAAAACCAATATTTCCAAAAGCAGCTTTGAAGTACTTGGAGATAGCCCATCAAACCCGATCGATGCTAACCCATCCGAGACCCAGTTGGTTATCTTGATTTCTCAATGGCCATCAAATCCTTCAAACAATTATGGAGAGCCTGAGGACCAATAGCCCGTCTAAAACCCCATAAACCCTTTGGATCCATACATTGGAGCCATGGACGTTGATGTTCAAGGATGAAAATGAGGTGGAAGTGGATGATAAGTATCTAGAAGATATTGGCTTGCAATGCATTATCAAAGTATGTCAAATATGGGATATAAGATCTATTATGGATGATCAAAGTTTGTGAGCACATCGTGCCCTCACTAGGATAAAAAATACTCTTCTTATGGTAATCACCCCACAAGCTCCAACCAAACTTTGGGGGTTCACGCCAACAAGTTAAAATCACAAAAGAAAAACTTATCACATGATAAGTGTAGAGGGTGAAATTCCAATCTACAATTTCTCTAGGAAATTGGGGACATCTTGGTTAATTGAGGGAAGAATGTGTTGATCATGAACTTGTATCAACCCTCCCTTCCTAAAAAATTCCAATGAAGATCATCTCCTAGAAATTTTGAGGTATAAACAGTAAGAGAAAGAAGATGTTCTTACGAAACAAGGTATGTATTAAATCCCTTGATGTTTTAATGCTACAAGAAACAAAGAGTTGTGATGAAAATACAACAACCATTCTTCAAAATGTGTGGAGGGATAGTCGATCAATGACCCTTATTGCTAGAGGTGCAACGAGAGGACTTGTCATTCTTTGGAACCCAACTACCATCATTTTAGACAACTTCTTCACCATTGAAAGAAGCCTTTCATCTCAATTCATACTTATAGGTTCGTCAAAAACTGGCTTTATCACCAATGTCTACGGACCCCAGCCTATAGTGGAGAAATATACTTTTTTTTCAAATATGAGCAATATGGTGGGTTTCATTCAAAACCATCACTAGATTATAGAAGAATATTTTAATTTCATCCCCTCCCTTGGGGAGAAAATAGGGGGTATTTTTAGGCTAGACCCAGATAGTGATGCCTTCAACTCCTTCTTTCAAGATAAAAAATTGATAGATATCGAAACCTCCAATGGACTGCACACTTGGAATAATCAAAGGGAGGGATCCCATCAAATAGCATGTCGAATGGATTTCTTACTGATAACGAAATCTCTTATGCTCTCCAGTCAAGGAATAACAACCAACATTTGTCCTTCGGCAAGCTCAGATCACTAGCCTAATTTCCTCTCTTTAGAATCTATGAGAACCCCTCTCAAGAGACCCTTTTGATTTGAAAAGTTTTGGATTTCTCATTTGGATTTTCAATAAAACATTAATAAAAGGTGGCATGAAGAAACTATATACAAAGGCACACTTGTGTATTGCTTCAAATAAAGACTCAAAAATCCCAAATAGCATCTTCGCTCCTAAAATAAATTGGTTTTTTGAAACATTTTTCAAGCTCAGAAAGATCTGGAATCACCTATGGCAGACATCCAACAATATATCATTACCTTGGGGAAACATGAATCCTTAGCCCATCAAGATTAAGACATATCTTCCTAGCTTGATGAACATTATAAATAGGAAGAGATCCTTTGGTGCTAGAAATCTCAAATATAATGGCTCAAAGAGGGGGAGTGCAACACTAAGTTCTTTCATCAATTCATGGTTCAAAGGCATCATTCCAACTATATCACCCAACTTAATAATTCTCAAGGTAACAATCTATCTTCTCATTAGGATATTAAGCAAAAACTAGTCTCTTTTTTCAATTCTCTTCTTTCGAAGCCTCAATCAGATCCCTTGATGGCTATTCAATCAATCACCAAGCACATTACTCACCTTGTCTCTAACGACCATAATGCTAGTATGCTACACCCCATTTCCCTATCTGAGGTGGAGGGTATTATCATGGATATTCCCACTTGCAAGGCGTTAGGCCCCAATGGCTTTACCACTGTCATTTTCCACCAATGTTGGTACATAGTTAAAAACGATGTTTGGGCCTTGGTGTATGAATCACAATGCATCTCATGCATCCTTCCTAACTTGAATGTAACCTTCCTCATGATAATTCCCAAATAAGACAAAGTTGTGGATCCCAACCAATTCCTCCCCGTTTCCCTATGCAATGTGATCTATAAAATCATCACCAAAGTTATCTCTTCTCACCTAGAACCCCTCATGCCTCTCCTTATTGGACTCAAGTAGTCTATCTATGTGGAGGGTTGTCAAATTTTTGAAAACCTTACCCTCGCCCATGAAGTAATGCATTCCTTGAAATTGACCAAATCTCCAGGGATGTTGATTAAGTTGGATTTGTGAAAAGCATTCGACAAAATCAGTTGGTATTATATTCGATCGATCTTCATGGATTTTGTTTTACATATTGATTGGGTCAAGTGGATACTCGCTCTCATCTCTTATGCCTTCATTTCCATACTAATCAATGGCTCTCCCTCTCCTACCTTTAATCCCTCTCAAGGTATTCACCAAGATAACCCTCTCTCCCCCTTCATTTTCATTATGATGGCAGAGGGTCTTGGAAGAAGTCCTAAAGAAGATATCAATTCTCGCAATATTCAAGGCTTTTATCTACATAACTCTTATTGACCCATTTCCCACAGTCAATTTCTGGATGATACCATGCTAATGGGAATTCCTATAGCTCGAGAGGCTATGACCATCAAAAAAGTTCTCGAAGACTTCATGGATGCCTCTGAAATGGCCATTAACCATATCATGTCTCAAATATTCTTTATCATCACCCCTTTGGCAATCCAGTTCCATGTCTTCTACGTTTTGGGATTTTCATGAAGCTCCCTTTCCATCCAAATATCTATGAGTCCCCCTCCTAGACTTTGTTATTAGCAATCCCCATGGGAATATCTTCTCACCAAACTTGACAAAAATATTTATGTATGAACCTTTTGTACCTTGAATATCGTTGTATATCTCATTCTCCTTAAATATGTTTTCCAAGTCATTCCTCTCTACACCTTCTATGCCCTAGTAGCCCCTAAACGTATCCTAAAATCCATCATAACTATTCAAAGAAAATTTCTTTGGTAATGAACCAGAGTGAACAAAAATTGTGCCTTCGTTGTATGGGACGTCCTCTGTTTTCCTAGAGAAAAGGGTGGTTTGGGACCGTGAGACCCCTGTATTCTTAATGTTGTCATAGGAGATAAGATTTGGTGGCATTGGCTTCAAGGAAAAGGAGAGCTTTGGTGTGCACTATGGAAATACAAATATGCCAATGAAATTTGATTTTTAGAGCTCATCTGGATGGTTAGAGAACAATCTGGTTCCCTCATCTGGAATACAACTTGGAAAAAAAAATATCTCATCCACGAGCACAACTTTTGGGAATTTCATGATGGAAAGTCAACCTTTTTTTGGGAGGACTCTTGGAAACAACTCCCCCATATCCAAGATTGTCCCACCTACCTGAGCCTTAAAGATGTCTTAAAGGTTGTTCATGGCTGGAATGTCTGTCAATATTGGGCTTCTCATTCATCCACATCAAATTGGAGAAGTTTGGATATAAAACCATATCACCTACCCCTTCAAGATAGACTCAATTATTCAACTTTAAAATATGAACTTCTCAATTACGGAATCAAATATTCGACTAAGCTAGATAAGCTTAGGTGGGTGCATAATTTGAGTTGTAACTTCAACCTCGAGGAATCCTATGCTTTAGTTGTTGGGCATTCTCATCCCCCTATGGACAACATCTGGATTAAAATATGGCAATCAAATCTATGGCCGAAATTGGCCCTATTTCTATGGTTAACCAATCATGGAAAAATACCAACCTATGATCAGTTGATTCGTAGAGGCTTTGAGGGATCGAGCCTCTGTATCATGTGTAGATAGGATGAAAAACATTTAGAGCACCTTTTGAACTCTTATCCCTTTAGCACCACCCTTTGGGATTAAGGTGCCACTCTCTTCATACAAACAAATCGACATGGAGACAATGTCAAGCTCACTCTCTCTTCATCTCTCTTTATGGAATATGCATCGATTTATGAATCCCATTCTGAACAAGATCTAAAAAACTTTACCAAGATTTATCCTTTGGGAAACTTGGGAGGAAATAAATCGACGCATATTCAAGAATGAGGAACAACCAGTCTCATTGACTTAGACAAGAATCCAGATATTCATCTTGGAAACAATATATTCCTCTCCTTGGACCAAGGAGGATTTCAAACGCAATAGCAAAGAGTAGATCATCCTTTCCAACTGGGAATTCAACCCTGCTTCATCCTTAAAATCCATCGGTTTGAGTTCCCCTAAGGTATCCTCACCTCTTGCATGGTCTCCTCCACCTCAAGACTTTTTCAAGCTCAATTTTGATGGTGCTTCTAAGGATAATCCTAGCCTAGTGGGATAAGGTGGAGTCTTTCAAGACTCAAAGGGTCGAATTATCTAAATTTATGCAAGTTGTTAGAAAAAATATTGAAATTTATAAACTTTGTGTTCCTTGCCAAAAAAATTTGTCAAGTTGTGATAGCTTTAAATACTTGTGTTGCCTAGTGCAAGCTCTTTAGACATAGTAAACATCTAAACCTTTTTCCATTTTCACCAAGCTTCTCTACCGTCAAAATCTCAAATCCTTGCATTGTATTTTTCAAGGCATTTCCATCTCTTTTTGTTCGCAATTCCTAGATCTTTGAAATGTTAGTATATTTAGACACTTAGTATTTAGTTAATATCTACTTGGTCTAATGTGTCCTTAGGTAAA
Source organism: Picea engelmannii (assembly GCA_009831015.1). Lineage (NCBI taxonomy): Eukaryota > Viridiplantae > Streptophyta > Pinopsida > Pinales > Pinaceae > Picea > Picea engelmannii. Next base: position 572,577 of record ML782259.1, read on the forward strand.
ATTTTGTTTCTTAGTGTGTTTCTTTAATGTGCATTAGTATGCATTTGTAGTTAGAAAATCTGACGGTCACGATATGTTCCCGACATAGAGTGATCTGACGGTTCATACTCTCCTTGATCTTAACAGCCATTGATTTGTGTCTTAACACCTAATTTTTCCATGATCTCTATTTAAAGAGCATGGAGGGTCATTTGTCGATGATCGATTGTGAGAAAATCTATTGTAAAATCTATTTGTAATCTTTTTCTTTTGCATTAATAAACTGCTCCAAGTGGTCGCGTTGGTTGGGGTCGTGGATGTTTCCCCATAGGGTTTTTACCACATGAAAACATCGGTGTGTTGATATTTTATCTGGTTATGTTAGTGTCTACTGGAGGTGTTTGTCCTCTATTGGAATAATTGTGTGTCGAACATGGTATCAAAACCTGTTTGAAGACCCGCTCATTTTGTAAATCGAGATTGTGATGTCGAGTTGCCTCATCTCCATTTTCTATCATTTACGTACATTTATGGACTGAGAGGATTGTTCCATTGTGTTTGGAGCACTTTTTTCATTCAGGAACACTTTTCGTTTCACTCGAAAAAATTTCTATTTGCCCAAGATACGGTCATTTCAGTCAGATTTGAAGGTATAAAGTCTGCATGCACATTTTTTTAAATTTTTGCAGAGTATTATTTCGGTTTTGTATTATTTATTTCCTAGTTGCTACTCTTTTAGATCTGTGTATTTTCTTTGCCCCATTCCATGTGCGATCTCGGCAAATCAAAAACAGATAGGAAAAGGTGCATTTTTCGGGCAAGCTAACCGAGATCTAACCCTTATTGTCATCGAGAAGCGAAATTTTTTTCTTGTGTGAAAAGAGTTTTTTTTAGCACACTCTCCAAAGCCGTCTTCAACAACAACAAGAGTTTTTTTTAGCACGCTCTCCAATGTCGTCCTCAACAACAACAACAACAACCCCAATCCTCTTCCTAAAAAATACAATATTTTTTGCTAGACCATTTGGTTAAAAGTTGCCTTATTAAGTAAGAGGTCTTGAGTTCAAGTCTTTCTTTTGTAACTTTTTTTGAAAAAGTTCATGCTCAAATTGTAAAGTGTATTTCACTTCAAGTCTAAAAGTGAATCACTATAAGTAGCTTTAATATTTTATTTTAGAGTTATTTACTTTTCATGCAACTTTTCTTTTATAAAGTAACTTCATTGTAAAAGTGATCCCCACTTCTCTTTATAAAAGTGGGTCACTTCATAAAGCAACTTACACTATCACGTGGTTTTTTGGTTATCGTTTATGCCTTTGTTTAAAAGGGCATAGTTCTCACATCCGAAATCTGTTTTCAGTGTCGTTTTTTTAAAACCGCATAACTTTTCGAGATCTTTCCATCCAGATCATCAGTTTCAGTTTTTAAATCCATATTATATGCATATTTAATATTGCTTCTACAAGTAATATATTGCTTACCAACAACAACTACTTCCAATGGAAATCTCATGTGGAAGATTTATTAAGAAGTAAAGGCTTGTACCAGATTACCTTGGGAAATGAAAAAGCACCCACTGATGATGATAAGAAAGTCAAATGGGATAATAGGAGTGACGAAGCATGTGGACTAATCGGAATGTCCATCTCTCCTGATTTAAGGTTCCACCTTAAAGAAATTGATGACCCCAATGAAGCCTAGGAAAAGATTGAATCTGTGTTTGGTAAAATCAATATTATTCGAGCACAAAAGTTAGAAAATCAAGTACTGACCTAATTCCAAGTGATTTTTCTTGCCTTGGAGACTATCTATCTAAGTTTAAAACACTCATAATTTTATGTGAAGAATGTGAGATAGACATGAAGGAAGATCGTTTCATCTATCTTATTCTTTCTAAGATAGGTAATGCATATTTTGTGTTTGTATCTACCTTTTATGCCATGAGAGAGACTCTAGGGAAAGCTTATCAAAAACCCACTCTTGAGTCCTTTTGTGTTGCTTTGATTAGAGAGAAAGATAAGCTTATACAACTTGGAGTGATCGGCATGGGAGGTACCTCCAACAAAGCCTTAGTTGCCCAGCAGAAAGATAAACCTAAGTATCCCAAGAAGAAACATCCTCGCTACAAAAACAAGAAACCTCAAGCTCTCAAACCTTCTTAGACAAATTCAACTCCTAATGCTGACAAAGGAGCGTAATATAAAAATAAGAAGACTGGCAGACATTGCAACTTTTGTGATAAAGATGGTCATGATGAGTCCAAATGTTTCAAGAAGATGGTAGCTTTAGAAGCAGCGATGAAGAAGCACAACATCAATCTTGATTCTACTTCTTCTTCTTCTTCTCATGGACATGCACTTTTCGCTTCTGGTTTCTCCTTCAATACAACTTCTACTTCTTCTTATGATGAGTGTCTTATTGATTCAGGAGCATCTTATCATATGGCTAAGGATAAAGACATATTTTCTACTCTAAATGAATGTAACACCAAGAAAATATTTCTTGGTGATGATAGATCTCTTACTGTTGTAGGATCTGGAACAGTTCAAGTAGATAATGGTCATTTCAATGATGTATTATGTGTTCCAAGTCTTTCTTGTAAGCTTCTATCAGAATATCAAATCACTCATTTGGGTGAAGGTAAAACCGTAGAGTTTTCACCTCACCAAGTTGTAATCAAGGATCTAAAAGATCCTAAGCATGTTCTTGCAACTGGAATAGTTGATGATGTTACCAGGTTGTACAAGTTTGACAACTTTGGGTCATAATCTTTTTCATCGGTTTTTGCTGCTCATAGCGATGAATTGAGCAAACTTTGGCATGAGCGGTTTGGTCATCTAAACTATCGCTCATTGCAGCAACTATGTAATCAACATATGGTGATTGGTCTTCCTCTTGTTTCATGCAGAGATGGTGTTTGTGTCGGTTGTGTTCTCGACAAACATCATCAGGATAGTTTTGACAAACGTTCCTCTTGGCACACCTCGGGCCCTTTGCATCTTGTTCACGGTGATTTGTGTGGTCCACTTTCTTCTCCTTCTTTTTCTAGGTGCAAGTATTTCTTGACTTTCATTGATGAATTTTCCAAACGTACTTGGGTTTACTTCTTAAAAAATAAGAGAGAAGTTTTTGACAAGTTTTTGGCCTACAAGGCCCTTGTAGAAAACCAATATGGACATCAAATTCAAAAGTTAAGAACAGGTAATGGAGGCGAATATGTGAACAATAATTTTACAAGTTACTGCACTACACAGGGCATCCAAATGCAACACATTGTTCCATATACACCACAGCAAAATGGTGTTGATGAGAGAAAGAACCGCACATTAAAATAAATGGCTAATTGTATGATTCAATCTAACGGATTAAGTCTAAAGTGTTGGGCGGAAGCAATCAATTGTGAAAATTACATAGTCAATCGCACTCCCACAAAGGATCTTAAAAATATAACACTGGAAGAAGCTTGGAATAAAATTAAACCAGATGTAAATCACTTCTATGTATTTAGCAGTATAGCATGGGCTCACATTCCTGATGAGAAAAGGAAAGCATTACAACCTAAAAGTGAGATTATGTATATTTGTTAGTTATTCTGAAGATGTCAAAGGTTATATACTTCTTCAACCACATTGTAATGAAATTATTATTAGAAGAGATGTTAAATTTGATGAAAATCTCTTGGCCTATGAGCCTAATTAGAATATTATGCCTTCTTCAGCCTGTGAGCCATCTTCGACGTTTGTGCCTTCTTCTGTTCCTATTCTGGTTTCTTCTTCAGATGATGACAGTGAGGATGAAAATCCACCTCTGCCTTCTCACCTTCCTCCATATGAGTCCTTTGAACCTTAACCAACACCAGTTCCATCGCTTCCTAGATGGGTCCGTTCAACACGAGAAGCATCTGGTGGTATTGTCAGTGATACTTCAGATTAGCGTCGAACATGTTCACAGTTCCAGTGAGCCTCTTCTCTTTTGGCTCAAGTTTCAGAGACTCGTGATCCAGAGACATTTTCAAAAGCTCCAGGTCATCCAGATTGGGATACAGCAATGAATGAAGAGTATCGTTCTTTAATGGAAGTGTTGAAAGACACAAGGCTCGGTTAGTTGCCAAAGGATTTTTCCAAGTTGAAGGAATTGACTATAATGAAACATTTTCCGTTGTAGCCAAAATGAATTCCATCTGCCTTGTTCTTGCCCTTGTTGCCTCACATGAATGGGAGGTCCATTAGATGGATGTTAAATCTTCTTTCTTGCATGGAGATTTACAAGCATAAATATACATGGAACAACCTCCTGACTATGTTCAGAATGAATCTAGCCTTGTTTGTGGCCTTAAGAAATCTCTTTATGGTCTTAAGCAAGCTCCTCGAGCTTGGTATGCCAAAATGGACAACTTTCTTATTGACACTGGATTCTCTAGATGCCATTCTAATCCTTATGTATATTCCAAGAAAGTAGGAAGCCATCTCATAATCCTTTTCCTTTATGTTGATGACTTTATCCTTACTGGTAGTGACTCAAAACTTTTAAACCATGTGAAAACCAGCCTTAAGAAGAAATTTTAAATGAAAGACTTAGGATTTTTGCATTATTTCCTTGGCCTCCAAGTTTTTCAAACCAATGAAGGAATTTTTCTTTCCCAGTCTAAGTATGTTTGTGACCTTCTTCGTTTCTTTCACATGGATGATTTTAAACCAACCCCTTCTCCCTTCTAGTCTGGAGTCAATCTTACTACCACGTGTACTTCTCCTGAAGTTGATGCCACCCTGTACCGTCAATTAGTTGGTAGCCTCTTATACTTGACTCATACCCGACCTAATCTTTCCTTTGTCGTTGGTCTTGTTGCCCGGTATATGCAAACAGCACATGAAATCCATTGAAAAGCAGCTAAAAGGATGCTTCTCTATGTCTATGGTAAAGTTCAGTTTGGGATACATTACAGTTCATAGGGGACTCCTTTATTGGTTGGTTTCACTGATTCAGATTGGGCCAACGACCCTGACAATCGGAAGTCTATTGCAGTTTATGTTTTTAGCCTTGGTTCAAGACCTGTCACTTGGGCCTGTAAAAAACAACAGGCTATTGCACTTTCTTCAGTAGAAACATAGTATCGAGCAATGGTAAATGCAATTCAGGAAGCCTTGTGGCTTCGACAGATCCTTTCATAGTTTGGATTCGAGTAGCAGCATCCAACCAACCTTTGGTGCGACAATCAGAGTGCCATCAAGCTCGCCAAAGACCCAGTTCAACATCAGTGCAGCAAGCACATCGAGCTACACATGCACTTCATCAGAAAGCTCATTCATGATCAAGTTATTGAAGTGCTCTTTTTCCCTACAAAATATCAAGTTGCGGACATTTTCACAAAGTCTCTTATAGACGCGAAGTTTTCCAAACTTCAATATATGTTAGGAGTTCATGAAGTTGTCATTAAGGAGGGATGGGCTCTAATGCCTCCTTCCTTCTCCTATTGTCTCAACATTGTAAATCCTTCAATCCTATCCCAAGTTGTTCTTAAGGGGGGATGTTAGGATATTTAGACACTTAGGAGTTAGTTAAGATCTGCTTGGTCTAATGTTTCATTAGGTAAAAGTGTGTTTATTTAGTATGAATTAGTATGCATTTGTAGTTAGGAAATCCGACGGTCACGATATGTTCCCGACATAGAGTGATCCAACAGTTCATACTCTCCTCGATCTTAATAGCCATTGATATGTGGCTTAACACCCGATTGGTCCATGATCTCTATTTAAAGAGCATGGAGGGTCATTTGCCAATGAACGATTGTGAGAAACTCTCTTGTAAAATCTCTTTGTAATCTTTTTCTTTTGCACTAACAAACTGCTCCAAGTGGCCGCGTTGACTGGGGCCGTGGATGTTTCCCCATAGGGGTTTTACCACGTGAAAACATCGGTGTGTTGATCTTTGATCTGGTTATGTGAGTGGTTACTGAAGGTGTTCGTCCTCTGTTGGAATACATGTGTTGTTGAACATGAAAAGGGTCTTAAAAATGCCAAGTTGAATTTTTTATATTGAACCAAGCTACAGTTATTTTTTATATATAAAATTATATATAAATTGTATTGTTTTAAAATTATTTTATATAATTTTAAAATAATACTTTATTATCAATTTAAAAGTTTGGTAAAAAGAAAAAAAATAATAAATAAAAGGATTTTTTTATTTTTATGAAAAAAATATTGGGTCAATTACCTCATGGGCCCAATCTCTAATTAAATCACTTGCAATACAACACAAGTCAGCTGAGACCGAGCGTCAGGGATCAAGTCACATGGAGGAGGAGCTCATGAGGGAGCCCAAAAGGGGTGCACTACACGTCGAACAATTGAGGGAACACTGGCATATAAAAACACCTGTGAATTATTTCATTCGACAAATATGGGATATATCCCAAATGAAAAAAATAAAAATAAAATGCAACAGGTGTCAAGCGTCGAACAAACCCAGTGTCCAAGCATC
>ML782259.1:579326-610561 GCA_009831015.1 Picea engelmannii
ATTTGGCATTCCTTCTCAGGTTTTCGTTCTTGTTTTTATGGATCATCCACAATTTCCAAAACACGATTGGAAACGAGGATGTCAACAATTATTTTCAAGGTTCCACGAGTGTATTCAGAGCTTTGACATTCCTTCTTGGGTTTTCATTCCTGTGTTTATGGATCATCCACAATTTTTAGAACACGATTGGAAATAGGGATGTCAACAATTATTTTCAATATCAAAGCTATGTGGAGCATGGATTACCTGAAGTTTGCATTGTCTGCGGTAACCATGACAAAGAATCGGATTAAGAAGCAGTCTTCCCATTCAATTAAAGAACATACGGGATGTAGGGAGAGCATATTGCATCTGGTTGACTTCCCTTTAGGAAAGAAGTTACTCACATAAAGAGTCCTGCAACATGGATAACACAAATGGATATTTTTGGGGCCTTTACCACCGGGTTGGGAACAACGCTCTGACACAGTAACCGGAAAGGCGTTCGATTACACTACACAGAAAACAAATTCTAGATGCATGAATCATATCAAGAGAGCGCCAGGATCATCCTTATTTATTGTGTCCAATTGAATCCAACTATCAAAACAAAAGATAATTAATTGTTAAGATCTTAGCACCAAGTGCTCGAGGTTTCTCTCTTAGTTTGTTATATCTTGGAAACAGTCGTTTGATAGAGGGGGCTTTTAGGATAAAGATTCAAAATCTTATTCAATAGAGGGATCCGAGATTGAGAAGAGAAAATCATCGGGCCTATCAGCAAGAAAACGACGATAAAAAAATCCGCGCATTTTATGATTAAAGGCTTACATAGGAGATTAATGGCAATGCCCTGGGAGAGGATTTCAAGGGTTATGTCTTCAAAATTATGGGAGATTTAGGCAGTTTGTTGGTGTTCTTTGTGTTTGGGTTTGCACCAAGTGTAGTGCATTCACTTTGAGCTGCCATCAGAGCATACCAAGTGTATTTAGGAGGAGAATACTCAAGCTAAATCGAGGTGTCTTGTGCAGGTTTCAATCGTATTTGGTTTTTTGTCCGAAACCCGGTCTTGTAGGTGCCTCTTACTTGGTAAAGATATCTAATATTATTAAATTTTAAAGATTTTATGAGCTATGGATAAAGGAATGAGGTTTTCCTAGGACCAACATACAATCCTTACCAACTATTACCAAGTGTCTGGAACCCGGATTCCAACATAGCCAGTAATCAGATTTATCGACTTTACAAGATTTTTCCAAGTCGGTGAAGCCGCTCTCATTGTGATGTTTGTTGTTCTGAACCAGGTGGAAACCGAACAATGGAGGAGATATTTGACTTTTATTCCCGAATTCCAGATCCCCTCCTTCGTTAGCACACGCCAGAGGGAATTTGCAGATAATGCTCTGTTGAAAAGAAAAAAAAATCTAAAGCCCCATCCTCCCTTTCGTTTTGGCTTGGCCAATAAGTCCCAACTACATAGGTGGAGATGTGGTTTTTCTGTACAGCCCGACCATAAAAAGTTATTTTTTAACCTTCTAATCTTGTATAGCACCGAGACTGGAATGGCTGCCAGTGCCATCCAGAACACAGGAAGGCTTTCAAGTACTTCTTTGATGAGTGTAAAGCGGCCTCCTAATGATAGCCAACAATTCCACTAGTGGCCAATTTTTTTCTCGAACTTTTCTACTAGCCAAGTCCAATATGTTGCCTTAGAAGAGTCATCTTTCAGAAAGTAACCAAGATACTTAAATCCCTCAGAAATATCTATGAAATTGCAAGGGAATACTTCTTTGTAAAGTTCCAAGGAAGGTTCTTGTATGTGAGAATAGTGAAAAGTCGACTTTGACCAGTTGATTTTCAATCAATCCTGGAGACCTTCACCCCTGTCAACTTCCCTTCCACCTGTCCTTTTTTAAGCTGGAGGCTAAGACCTTCCATCATTAATAAAAGCAGCAAAGGGGAGAGCGAGAAGCCTTGCCTCAGTCCTCTTCCACTCTGGAAGAATGGAGATGTTTCATCGTTTATAAGAACTACAAAATTTGCACTAGTCACACAGCTCATTAACCACTTGGTGGTTTGTTGACTGAAGCCTGATTGTATCATAATCATTCTTAAAAAGTCCCAATCTATGCAGTCAAAATCTTTCATTAGATCCAGCTTCAGGATTATCACCTTTGATTTCTTCAACTTTATACAATGAAAGCAATGTTGGGTTGTACCAATGGCGTCTAAAATCTATCTGCCTTTTAAGAAACCCAATTTTTTACCTGACCAGGTCCACGAAAGTATCGTCTTGATCATGTTTGCGATAAATTTTGAGATAAATTTATAACACAAGTTACAAAGAGAAATAGGCATGTAATCGCCAAAAGTAGTAGGCTTGTTTACTTTGGGACTAAGTGTTAGGAAAGTCGAATTTACATAGCCTATCACTTTGCCACTAATTTTTGTATCTTCCACCAATTCCAACAAATCAACACCCACTAAATCAAATAAATGTAGAAAAAACTCTACAGTTCATCCATCGAGGCCCAAACTTTTATCTTTGGCAAAAGACTTAAGGACTTCCCAGATTTCCTACTTAATATAGGGGCTATCCAAGGATATGGAATACGCCTTTGTGACAAAACGAGAGAAAAGTAGTGTAAATTTGTAATAAATGTATACTATTATAAATCTATAATGTATTTTTTATATTTGTTTTATGAGAGTTGGTATAAGAATAAGAGTATACATTTTCACCCNAAAAAAAAAAAAAAAAATATATATATATATATATATATATATATATATATATATATATATAATATGTTCTTTGCCATATATATAAATATAAATCTTCATCCTTTATTCTATATATAAATATATATATTTTGTTTTGTTTATATAAATACATATTTTTTTGTCTTGTTTAAAATAATTTTTTAAATGTAGATATTTTTTCCGTTTTGAAAATGTAGAGCGGATCTCTATCTAATACATATATTTTTGTTTTATTTAAAATATTTTTTTTAATATAGAGATTTATGTTTTATTTAAAATAATTTTTTAAATATAGAGATTCTTTTTGTTTTGAGAATAAATGAAGTAAAAGTGTAAAGTGGATCTCTCAATCTTATGGTAGTGAGTCTTTTTAATGGTGGGTGTTTTTTAAGGAAGAGTATGATTTTAATCATATTTGTTTTTGTTCATTATAGTATGATGGTGGTGTGATGTGGTTTAATTATATTTTTTTTGTTTATTGCGGTATGATGTGGTTTTATTTTGTGTGGAGATCACAATTTTGTTCAAAGTGGTATGATGGTGGTGTGAGGTTTATGGTTTTCTCATTGTGAATATGACAAAATAGTTTAAAAGGATGTGTTTACTTATATTGTCTTGTATTATATAATGTAATGCTTCTTTTAATGGGTTTTAGTTCTTTAATGTGGTTGTTAATTTATGTTATTCTGATTGCAAAGATTTGCAATTTGTGTTTTTGAGGATGGGACATTTTTGGCTTTAGCCTCGGTTTCTTTGTTGTTTTTTGTTACACTATGTTGAGCGTAGTGTTTTAGTTTTGAGAGGTGGACAATATAATCATTTTATTATCTTGTGAAGTGGCAAATTTAAACACCTTACAACCATAGAACCAAGTTAGGATCTCAAAACCTAGGCTCTCATACCATGTTAGCAATCACAAGTGCATTGTTAAAGTATAAATAATAGATCCAAGAAGAGTGGATAGTATTTAGAATCACCACTAAAACAGTATAGAGCACAATAACACCATTCATATAATTTCTTCACATCATATCAATCAATCAATTTGTACACTATCTATTGATACACTTTAGTGCATAACCAATCTTCTTAAAAGAGGGTTTGATTTAGTCAACCTTGATTACTCGAGTCCACCCTAAAGAAGTTAGGCAATCTGCATTTCATAGTCTTTTTTATGCCCAAAAAATTKTAGTTGACTTGGTCAATACCACTTAATTGATCATATCTAACTAGTGGAAGCCCCTCGACTRATCACCCAACTACTCAGTCGCTCCATTGACTTACACCAACATTTGGGTTTAATCACAATTTCAAACATTGTTTGGTTTTATTATTGTTTTTTCTCATTGATTTGATTTTTGYATAGTTATATTTGTTTTCATYTTTTGAGACAATAGTTATTMAAAAAAAATMGGTGTGGATATTACTTGTGTTTTCGCATTTCCTAGTTTATCTTTTTAAGGTCACTATGTTAGAGTGATATCTTATTTGTTAGGTACTTTTCTATTATTATGAAAAACAACAATGTTATTGAAGTTTTGTGCCTAGTATGATCTTTATTTTTRGAGTTCAATTATTTTATTGTCRGGTTTTTGTTTCTTGTTGAGGTCGYGTTCATCATGTGGTCGTAATTGTTGTTAAACTTCTAGTAAAATGCTTCCTTCAAGACTTAATGTCTATGGATCGCTTCTCCATGTGGTAACTTGTTGTTTTTACTGGAATGTAATATGATTACTTTGAGGTGTGTTTATGTAGTATTTGTTTTTAAGTGGCAACCCATATTTAAGTAATCTTTTGGAAGTAAAAACACTTTCACACAATATGCATGTGGACCTTTATATTTTTGTGTTCTAAGTGAGAAAGTTGCATTGTCAAAAAAAAGTTTGATGTTCCATTGATAATTCCTTGTTTGATCTTATTAAAGTAGTTCATGGACTTGATTAGATCAAAGTCTACTTTATATTTTTTTTTTTAACACAACAATGATTTAATGTCATCCACACCTCACGAGAGGCATTGATTACTTATTCTTTTAACCTTTACATTTATCATCCTCCTTGTGCTATGTATAAAACAAGACATTAAATTTTTTGTATCCATCACTCAAATTGAAAAGATTTCCTTTGATATTATGCAATGGCACAGGATCTATTTCTAAGGGAGAATAGAAAACTCACCTAAGGTTCAAATACAACAGAGGAATTCAAACTAAACCTTCAAGAGGAAGGTATCTTAACTTATTTTTAAAACTTTAAGGCAGTCATGTAATAGTGTATGTAATAATGATAATGAACATGAACAAATGAAGATAGAAAGAATGAAAAAGACAAATATGAAAGATGTGAATCAAATGATGTAATAGTGTACGTAATAATGATAATGAACATGAACAAATGAAAATAGAAAGAATGAAAAAGACAAACATGAAAGATGTGAATCAAATATATGTTGTAAAATCATATGTTAATGTTGTCGATAGAAACACATATTATCAAATTTTAATTTTGATGCAATTACAAATTCTTACAAGTCTAAACCTATGTAAATCTATTTTGACCATGGAAATATTAAACATTAAGAAGGATCAAAATTGTTGAAGTGTAAACTTTTGTGTAGTTAAATGGATTGAGGGTGCAAAAACATTGAAATCTATACCTCAAATTGTGGTATCCCTCTTTATATTTCATAGATCTAAAGTTAAAATAATTTTACATTGATAATAAGATTTATAATGTTAATTCTCAAATACTTTTTAAAATTGTGAATAAAACATTTGCATTAGATTATCCTATTGTCAATTTCATCTTAGCCCAATATATATTTATTTTCTATCTCCTATTTAGTCTTTCTCAAACATCGATTGATCCTTTTATCAAGTTGAAATGGTTGAGTACATATATATTCATAAAACAAGTTAAACTAAAGAACAAATGCTTTTCTCCATAAATAATTGAAAACACATTTGCTTTCTTATCTACCTATGTTATCATGATGTCATTGTCCCTATATACCTTGCATCACATTGGAAGTGTTTCTAAAGTTCTAATTCAATTAATGTTGTTGATATCCACCTTCTATCATAACAACGCATATTTCTTTTCTACGATTGCTCTAAGACGATCCCTCCCTGGGGTTTTCAGGCATTTGATGCTTATCCCATTTTTAGTGACGCCCCATGATGGGGCCTACAGGGGGAGGAACCCCCCTTCCTACAAATATGTCTTTTCTTACAAGGGTGTTGGAAACTCTGGATCCAATGTTGCTTCAAACGGACTCCCTAGCAACCCCTCCTTGGCCAATAGAGAGGCAGTTGCAGATAAAACCAGTGATACAACTGTGGAGGAACTTCCACAGCCTGGGAATCAGGCCAACAAATGGAAGCTAGGCCAATGCATTCCAAAAGAAAATAAGATTCCCAACTATGAGATACATTCTTAACGTATAGGAAACTATGTCCAATTTATGAAGGATCACGTTGTTATTGGAAAGTTTCTAGGGATTTGGCCCACAGAACGAGATTTGGTTGCCTGGATCAACACTTGGTATAAACCTAAAGGTCATATCAAACTCAAAGTTGGATCCAAAGGTTTTTTCAAAATGGCTTTTGAAAATGGGCCTTATTTCTTCCATTCTATAGACCCTCATCTCTATTATTAGATAAAGAAATTTAACTCGGATAAGGAAGACTTCTCATATGCCCTAGTCTAGGTCTTCTTATACTCCCTTCCTCATGAGTAATAGGTCGAGGAAATCCTTGCAGGAATCAACAATACTTTGGGAACCTTTGTAAATATTGTTGAGGCCACCAAACAAGGAAAATACATTACTTATGCTTGCATCTGCATTTAATGAATGTTTCGGTTCCCATTCCAAAGCCAATCTACCTCAACTACCAAGATTTAGATTGGATCCAACCTCTCAACACTGAATTTATTCATTTTTTATTCCACAAGTTCCATGAGCATGGACATCGCTTTCATGATTGTCCACTGAATACCCCCCAAGGCCTTTGAAAAAAAAAGTGCAAAAGATGAGGAGGGTTTTATCAAGGTTGTGAGCAAGCATAGACCTAGAAAGAAATTGCCTCAATCAAAACCGCTCAAAACCAATATTTCCAAAAGAAGCTTTGAAGTACTTGGAGACAGCCCATCAAACCCGATCGATGCTAACCCATCAGAGACCCAGTTGGTTATCTTGATTTCTCAAGGGCCATCAGATCCTTCAAATAATTATGGAGATCCCAAGGGCCAACAGCTCATCTAAAACCCCATAAACCCTTTGGATTTGAACATTGGAGCCATGGGCATTGATGTTCAAGGATGACAATGTGGTGGAAGTGGATGATATGGATCTAGAAGGTATTGCCTTGCAATGCATTATCAAAGTATGTCAAAGATGGGATATAAGATCTATTATGGATGATCAAAGTTTGTGAGTGCATCGTGCCCTCACTAGGAGAAAAAAGCATCTTCTTATGGTAATCACCCCACAAGCTCCAACCAAACTTTGGGGGTTCACACCAACAAGTTAAAATCACAAAAGAAAAACTCTCGGGATGATAAGCATAGAGGGTGAAATTCCAATCTGCAATTTCTCCAGGAAATTGGGGACATCTTGGTTAATTGAGGGAAGAATGCGTTGATCATGAACTCGTATCAATCCTCTGTTCCCAAAAAATTCCAATGAAGATCATCTCCTAGAAATTTTGAGGTATAAACAGTAAGAGCAAGCAAATCCTCTTACGAAACAAGGTATGTATTGAATCCCTTGATATTTTAATGCTACAAGAAACAAAGAGTTGTGATGAAAATATAACAACCATTCTTCAAAAGGTGTGGAGGAATAGTCTTTCAATGACCCTCAATGCTAGAGGTGCAACGAGAGTACTTGTCATTCTCTGGAACCCAACTACCATCATTTTAGACAACTTCTTCACCATTGAAAGAATCTTTTCAGCTCAATTCATACTTATAGGTTAGTCAAAATTTGGCTTTATCACCAATGTCTATGGACCCCAACCTATAGTGGAGAAATATACTTTTTTTCAAAATATGAGCAATATGGTGGGTTTCATTCTAAACCGTCACTAGATTCTAGAAGAATATTTTAATCTCATCTCCTCCCTTGGGGAGAAAATAGGGGGGGATTTGTAGGCTGGACCCAGATAGTGATTCCTTCAACTCCTTCTTTCGTGATAAAAAACAGATAGATATTGAAACCTCCAATGGACTGCACACTTGGAACAATCTAAGGGTGGGATCCAATCAAATAGCATGTCGGATGGATCGCTTACTGATAACGGAATCTATTATTCTCTTCAATCAAGGACTAACAACCAACATTCTTCCTTAGGCAAGCTCAGATCACTAGCCTAATTGCCTCTCTTTAGAAGATCTGAGAACCCCTCTCAAGAGACCCTTTTGATTTGAAACGTTTTGGATTTTCAAGAAAACATTAATAAATGGTGGCATGAAGAAACTATATACAAAGGAACACTTGTGTATTGCTTCAAATAAACACTCAAAAATCTCAAATAGCATCTCTGCTCCTAAAATAAAACGGTTTTTTGAAATATTTTTCAAGCTCAGAAAGATCTGGAATCACGTATGGAAGACATCCAACAATAGATCATTACCTCGGGGAAACATGAATCCTTAGCCCATCAAGAGTAAGACATCTATTCCTAGCTTGATGACCATTATCAATAGGAAGAGATCCTTTGGTGCTAGAAATCTCAAATCTAATGGCTCAAAGAGGGGGAGCGCAACACTAGGTTCTTTCATCAATCCATGGTTCAAAGTGTTAGAATATAATGAATGTGTTCGTTTTACCATTGACAATATCACTATTGTCACCCAACCATAGGTCGGATCCACCCTTCGATCACCTTAACCTTGACATAGAATCACTCCATAAGAAAACCCTAGGCTAGATATCCAAACAAAGGGGTAGCGCATCTTTCCCCAAGGATAGTGCACCAACAAGAGCTAATTAGATAGTCTAAACCCTAACCAAGAGATATTCCAAGCCAAACATGATCTGATAGTTGTAACAGTTGAAATGGAATCTCTCCTCCAAATATGTGCACAAAATTGGGCACATTAGTGCGCACAAATGATGCTCTGTAATCCTGAAACTGCCTGCCAGAATGAAGACTAGCCTCCTATATTTATAGTAATTATGGCTAACTGCCTGGGCTGACTTCTCATTCTGGGTATCTATCTATTCAATATATATTATTTCTTCTGGTCGGCTTCTTCTCTTGGAGGTTAATAACCTAATACAAGTTATCCTTTTGAGCCGACATGTCTTCTAGGGTTATTATCCAATTCATTAGGGTTTCTTCTTGCTTCCCAGAGTATTCTATTCTCGTTAGTTTTACACGTGGAGGTAAATACCTCCCGCAACTACCATAATATCAAAACTCCCTCCTAGATAGGGAGGTATTACAGGTAATGATCTTGAGCACAAACATACCATTCACCCGGTAGCATCAACATAGTTGTATAGACTATCTCATGACTAGATCATGAGCACCATCATCACCATCAGTGTCATCGACTGCATCATCTCTCGAAACCATACTCTATCTGAGTAATTGGATATGATGTTGGATAAGTCACTCACACCACAGAGTGACACAAGAGCCATTCTTCTAATCTAGACATATGTATTAGAAAAATAAATGTCCTGAACCATTTCTGTCTAGGAAATCTCTATCCATTGATCATCCATCTAGCTGATAATCATTTTCAACAGTGTTGATAGTCTTCAAGGCAATCAGAACAATATCATTCAATAGAACACAAATGTGTCTATCCATAGTAGTACACAACTACAATCCAGTGGTACACTACCACACCAAGTATCACACAGGTACTTGATCAGTGAAGTATAGTCACAAACAGTGGAACACATCCACCACAGTAGTATACATCTATTGTCTAGAGACATACAGTATTCATAACAATCATCTAATATCAACCTGCATAGAAACAATGTTATGAAATAAACTGAATCATATGGGCCATTATTCCACTCATATCTGTGAGATCTTGGAAGAGCATCTGCCCTCAGAAGGTAAAACATCAATGATGATCTATCTGGACTATTCTTCTCAAGCAAGGAAGAATAATTGTCCTGATTTCTGAGCCTGGACCATTCCCCACCCTGGGCCATTCTTCCGACACTAGACAAAGTGTAACTTGGAGAGAATGAGTTTTCCCTAATGAATGTATGTCCCTAATTGTTGAACCTGAATTGTTCCCCACCCTGGTTCATTCCTCCGAAACTAAACAAATTGCAACCTAAAGAGAATGAATCTGCCCTAAGGAATGACTATCTGAACCATTTCCCATGTTAACCACAAGAGGAAATGTTTGTTCTGCACCAACCTCCAAAACGGCCCACTCCCCATGTTAACCACAATGGGAAGTCATTGTCTGACGAGGCTGACCAGTCTTCTTGAGTAGCCCTCAAGAAGAGAGACTACCCTAGACCACTCCCCATGTTAATCACAATGGGAAGTCGTTGTCTATGGTACATCAGCAATCTGGACCATTTTCCAAACTGGAAAATGTCTGTCCGTAAAAAATCTCAATCCACTTTCTAAACTGGAAAGAATCTGCTCATCATATCCATCAATCAATAATAAATCAATGCTCCCTCCCAACCTGGGATTCATCTCTTCCTTTTTTCAATAAGGAAGTTGTCTCCATGAGCTCCATCTTGAGTACGCAAACTCTTTCATCTTGAACAAAAGCTTTATCAAAATGTCTACTTATCTACTCATCTATGGAGATATGTATTGGAGAACCACTTTCTCCTTTCTAGACTTCATCACGGATAATGTAATTCTTGATTTCAAATGTACTTCAGTCTGGAACATTGGTCTTCTCTAAAGGGTTCATGTAGCTCTGATCAATAAAGTATATCATTGTTGGAAAACTGGAACATATCCATGTGGCACTTCTTCTGTCATCATGAGATCTGATCTTCTGAGTAATCATCTTGATACAATATCTATGTTATAGAAAATCTTCACCACACTTATGTTGTGCATTGGAGGTTCTCCACCAAGTTGTCTTCTTCCATCTGTATACAAGGGTCTCTTTATGGTATACCTCCAAGCCTTGAGGTTTCTCTTCATATGCTCTTTGTTCAATTGCTCTGGAGAACATTCTCTGCATTCATCTGATGTATAACTCCAACACATGGATATTGCGGATGATATAAAGACTCATGTAGAGGTATGTCTAGTTTATTGGAACAAGTAATTGTCATAGTCTTCTCCCTCATTCTGGGAGGACCTCTAGTTCTGGATCTTGCAATGTTTTCATATATACATTGTTCTTCATCGTAGCTTTCAGTTCCTCTACTTGATTGCTTTTAGTGAGTTGATATCAAGCTAGAAATCTTGTGATTCTTATTGACTAGTTGTTATGGCGTCTCTTTCTTTCTTGGAATCTTCATGTTCTTCCTAATGTTTTTCTTTAGCTCTTGGGTCCATGGATTTTCTTATAGATCCCATGCCCTAAATATTTCATTTCTTTCTTTCATCATAGGATCATGGATGTGGATGGACAACCAGGGATACTTTAAGGCTTTTCTTCGAAGAAGTCTTTTTCTGCAGTTGAACTGAATGCGTATTGTCTTTCATGGTTGCTACCATGGATATATACTTCCTCATCTTCAATGGATCATAGGATGAGCTCCCTCATAATCATTGCTTCATGTATTGATCAGAATCTGGACCAGGGGTCAAAAAAATGCTCAATTTTCAAAGTGCTCGGAATGCAACGAAAACAGTACCATTGCGTCCGTCTCGTTCTCCTGATTCCGGCGGTATATTTACTTTCGCAAACTGAGTCCTTATGGAGAAGTTATCGAGGTCTGTTCGCTGGGCCAAACAGGTAAAAAAAAGAGGATGCTGACTGGGCAGGGCGTACTGCCACGTGGCAGGGCCGTACAGTGCTGACGTGGCGTTAACTGGTCAAGTGGTGACGTGGCAGATCCTTATTGGTTGTTAACGGGCGAATTATATGTTGACACGTGGCGTATATGTGGACGAATGTTAGGGCACCACGTGCCCCAATCAAGGGCTGCCACGTGGCACCCCAGGTTTGGACAATTTGGTCATGTAAAATTTTATGGAGGGGCCGCGGGGTTCGACCCCGTGACCTCCCCACGCGCCAAGACTTAACAAAGTCCACACGCCACTACACCACGCATTCCTTCTTGTAATGTATATGGGGTTTAATGCATTTGAATTGAAGGTTTGAAATATTCGGCGGGGGTGTGGGGCCGGGGCTTAGCCCCGACCCCCGGTTCTATTATATGTGCTTGTGACCGATACCCATTTCAAACGGCGCGCGCGGGGGAGCTTGGAACACAAACCCGTGGTCCCATTCAGTCAACACATATGACCGCATTGCTTTTTAAAACGCGCGCGGGAGGTAACTTTTAATAGACCCCGGTTCCATTGCCATTCCATATGACCGTTGTAAACGGGTTGCGCGCGGATTAAACAGGGCCCTTGGTCGTATTATGGTTTTCATATGACCACAGTACATTCGAATATTTGGCGCGCGGAGGTAAACTTTAGTCATAGCCACGGTTACCATTTATGTTACATGTGACCGGTAAACAATTCAAACGGTGGCGCGCGAGGGTTATAACATATTTAAACACCCGATCACATGCATATACGCATGTGACCCTTGTAAACGGAGTTTGCGCGCGCGGTTACACCATGACCATTACATTTATATATATGAGCGGTGGTGTTTAATTTTTAGCCACGGGTTATGTTTTTAATATATATGACCATTATACATTTAAAATGGCGCGTTTTTGGGCGGAAGTCCGCCTTTTCTTGACCTTTTGCCATTTTTAGCTAAACTAACTCCAGATATGCCTCATTTGGTGGAGTTTTGTTGGGAAAAAGAAGGAGGAATCAGTTATTGCCATATCTTTGGCTAGGGAAAACCTTTCTTCACGTTTTTTTGGTCGATTTTGGGTCTCTTCGACCTTTTGGAGCCAATGGAGCAGGTTTCAGAGCCATTGGAGGTCATTTGCAGGTGATTTTGCTTCAGGGAAGCTTTCAGGGCCACTAGGGCCATTTCAGTGCTTGAGCTATTTGGAGGCTAGGTGCATCCATTTTTGGTGATTCAAAAGCCTAGGTCTGTTATTTTCGACCTTCTGAGTTTGATGGCAGAGGTTTCAGAACCATTTGAGGTCATATTCACCTCGAAATTCTCCATGCAAGATTAAAGGGCCACCAGGGCCATTTGGGGAAAGTAGTACAATTTCACTGTTTAGTGTTTGGGAAAGAGTATGTTCAGCTAATTCCCATCTTCTGATTCTGTATTTACATTCAGATTTTTCTTTTGAGACACTCATATTCTTGTATTAGCATTTGTAGCATTTTTAATACAAGAGGACAAGCCTAGTTTGGGAGGTTTGGTCCAGCAGATGTAGCCTGAAGGGGGTGAACTGCTTTATCATCTTGGTTGCTGTGATTTTGATGTGTTATTGCTGCATTTGATACTTCTGTGTATTAGTTTATAACACATATTTAATCTTGTAAAAGAACATTCCTCACACATGCACTATGACAAGAAGAACTAAGAACCTTACACATAAACAAGTTGCACATTTTAACACATGAAGCAAGTGTATGTCAAAGACTTCTAAGTGTTTACTTATTATTTCTTTAGGCAGAGCCTGTAAAGGGCCAGGTAGCCTCTGGAACTCATCCTCTCTTTAGAGGTGACATGTCCGGTGAATGCCCCTACAGTCTATCTCTGTATAAGAAATAGTAAGTTTTCACATTTTCAGAGGTCACATTGGAGTGTATAACTCACATTTGGAATTATGGAAAATGGATACCTTGCACCCTTAAACAAGTACATTCCATTTTCAGATCATGTATGAGTGCATATAATCGACTCCTTCCGTCTAACAGAGTCCACGCTTTCGTCTGCATCCTTATTGTCTACTACAATATATAATCGGCTCCCTCCGTCTAACAGAGTTCACGCTTCCATCTTATTGTCTTCTGCAAAACGTCATAAGTCTTTCTCCAATTTTCTCTTGATTGTTGAATTCTTTCTATCTTTGCTTCTTCTAAGTCTCTTTATCATTGATTTGGATTTCGGCTTATCTTGTAATAGCTTCCACATGATTTGTTTGATGTATTTCATCCTTTCATGTGTATTATCTGACTTGTATAATGATAGCAATCATTGTCTTGTTGTTCTTCCATAAGTATAGTTCTTCTTGGAACATATTCTCTTCTAAGAGATATATATACAAGATATGTACAGAGACTATGCAAACAAGATATGTACAAGAAATAAGAATAGTATTGTTACCTTTAGAAGAAGAAGTCTCTTTCATCCTGCTTAGTCTTCTTTGTAGGTTCCTTTTCTCCAAAAACKGATGCTTCGTGTTTCTCCTTCCTTTTCTTTAGCTCGGGACAATGACTCTTGTAGTGACCATACTTTCGACAGTTGAAGCATTGTATTTCTAAAATATATTTCTCTTGATTTGTCTTCCTCTTTGAACCAAACTTCCTTTTGTTCCTGAAATTCTTGAATCTTGTTGTGAAGGATTGATCATCGTACTTATTTTGGGGTTTCTCTTTTGCAYTGATCCTGGATTCTTCTTGAGCACAGCAAGTCCAAAGTTTTTCAAATGTAGGATACTCCTTCCTTGTGTTCATGCTTGCGGCAAATGCATCCCACGTCTTGGGAAGACCATTGAGTACTATGTTTACCAATTCCTTCTCTGAAATGATTTCTTCAATAGCTTGTAGTTGATCTCTTAACTGAGAGATTCTCACAAAGTGTGATTTTATGATGTCATCATCATTTATCTTCATGTCACGGAGCTCATTCTTCAGACTCATTATTTGTCCAATGTTTCTAACTGAGAAGAGGTTTGTTAGGGCATCGTACATCTTCTTCAATGAGCCAAGATGGGAGATGTAGGGTATCAAGTGGTATTTTATAGATTCCACTATGATACTCATAGGATTGATGTCACCATTTTTTAAATTCTCCATAACTGCAATGTTCTGCGGTTCCTTCTCTTTTCCTTCTTCAAACTCTGGTTTCACGATTTTTCCTTTCACGATATCCAGCACTTTATTCTTGGCAAGGATGAGTTCAATCCTTGTCTTCCATGCTCTGAAGTTAGAAGCTCCATTTAACTTGTTTTCTGACTTCAAAGAGTAAGTCATGGTTGCTTTGACTTGGTCAACCCTAGATCTGACCAAAAACTCAAACTTGAGGTCTTGGCTTGCTAAGAGTACTAGGAGATGCACTAGGCTAGGGAGCACTGATCTATCCGAAAATTAGGTCAATCCCTTCACTTAAGGTGCCTCAACGAGAAGATTAGGGTTTATTCAACTGCACCTGCTAGTAACCCTAGCGGCAATGCTATGGTGACTGCTCTTGCTAGAAACCCTAGTGGCAATTATTCAACGAGCTTAATATCCTTACAGCCCATAACCTATTAGAATATAATGAATGTGCTCATTTTACCATTAACAATATCGCTATTGTCACCCAACCATAGGCCGAAGCCACCCTCCGATCACCTTAACCTTGACATAGAATCACTCTGGAAGCAAACCCTAGGCTAGATAGCCAAACAAAGGGGTAGTGCACCTTTCCCCAAGGATAGCGCACCAACAAGATCTGATCAGATAGTCCAAACCCTAACCAAGAGATAGTCCAAGCCAAACATGATATGCTAGCTGCAGCAGCTGCAATGGCAGTGCTCCTCCAAATCTGCGCACAAAACTGGGCACTATAATGCGTTGAAGTGTTGCTCTGTAATTCTGAGACTGTCTGCCAGAATGAAGACTGGCCTCCTGTATTTATAGTAATTCTGGCTAACTGCCTGGGCCAACTTCTTATTCTGGGTATCTGTCTGTTCAATATATATTATTTATTATGGCCAACTTCTTCTCTTGGAAGCTACTAACCTAGTACAAGTTATCATTTTGAGCCAACATGTCTTCTAGGGTTATTAGCCAACTCATTAGGGTTTCTTCTTTCTTCCCAGAGTATTATATTCTCGTCAGGTTTACACTTGGAGGTAAATATCTCCTGCAGTTACCATAATATCAACACAAAAGCATAATTCCAACTATATCACTCAACTTAAGAATTCTCAAGGTAACAATCTATCTTCTCATTAGGATATGAAGCAAGAACTAGTCTCTTTTTTCAATTCTCTTCTTTCGAAGCCTCAATCAAATCCCTCGATGGTTATTCAATCCATCACCAAGCACATTCCTCACCTTGTCTCTGACGACCATAATTCTAGTATCCTACACCCCATTTCCCTATCTGAGGTGGAGGGTATTATCATGGATATGCCCCCTTGCAAGGCGATAGGCCCCAATGGCTTTACCACTGACTTTTTCCACCATTGTTGATCCATAGTTAAAAACGATGTTTGGGCCTTGGTGTATGAATCACAATGCATCTCAGGCATCCTTCCTACCTTGAACGCAACCTTCCTCATGTTGATTCCCAAATAAGATAAAGTTGTGGATCCCAACCAATTCCTCCCCATTTCCCTCTACAATGTGATCTATAAAATCATCACCAAAGTTATCTATTCTCGCCTAGAACCCCTCATGCCTCTCCTTATTGGTGTCAAGTAGTCTGGCTATGTGGAGGGCCTTCAAATTTTGGACAACATTACCCTCGCCCGTGAATTAGTCCATTCCCTAAAATTGACCAAATCTCCAGGGATGTTGATTAAGCTGGATTTGTGAAAAGTATTGGACAAAATCAATTGGTAGTATATTCGCTCGATCCTCATGGATTTTGGTTTCCATATTGATTGGGTCAATTGGATGCTCTCTCTCATCTCTTCTACCTTACTTTCCATATTGATCAATGGCTCTCTCTCATCTCTTCTACCTTATTTTCCATATTTATCAATGGCTCTCCCTTTAATCCCTCTCGAGGTATTCACCAAGGCAACCCTCTCTCCCCCTTCATTTTCATTATGATGGCAAAGGGTGTTGGAAGAATCCCTAAAGAAGATATTAATTCGCGCAATCTTCAAGGCCTTAATCTGCATAACTCTTATCTACCCATTTCCCACAGTCAATTTGTGGATGATACCATGCTAATGGGAATTCCTGTAGCTCGAGAGGCTAGGACCATCAAAAAATTTCTCGAATACTTCATGGATGCCTCTGAAATTGCCATTAACCATCTCCTGTCTCAAATCTTCTTTATCAACACCCCTTTGGCAATCCAGTTCCATGTCTTCTACATTTTTGGATTTTCATGAAGCTCCCTTCCATCCACATATCTATGAGTCCCCCTCCTAGACTTTGTTGTTAGCAATCCCCATGGGAAGATATTCT
Organism: Picea engelmannii; assembly: GCA_009831015.1. Taxonomy (NCBI): domain Eukaryota; kingdom Viridiplantae; phylum Streptophyta; class Pinopsida; order Pinales; family Pinaceae; genus Picea; species Picea engelmannii. The sequence goes on from ML782259.1 coordinate 596,467, forward strand.
CACCAAAATTAACAAAAATCTTTATGTATGGACCTTTCGTACCCTGAATATCGTTGTCTGTCTCATACTCCTTAAATATATTCTCCAAGCCATTCCTCTCTACACCTTCTGTAATATCCCCAGGTAGAACCCCAGTTGTAATTATGAATTGTAAACATGTTTGTTAGGCTAGTGAGTCGAGTTATAATAATCTAGGAGGCTTATGTGATGATTAGGCCAGAGATCCTAGGATGTTAATTAGGCCATGATCTTGTTTTGTATATGTAATTATGCAAAACATTAATAACAAATATACATTGTTTCATGTAGAACGACCATGAAGAAAGAGTGATGGGGGACGAAGTTCCACTAGGTAGGGAAAGGGATGGGATTGAGAGGCTAGGAAAGAGGGGATAAGCTAGAGGGCTTAACCCAAGGAAATATTATAATATATTCATAAAAATGAAAATACTAAAGTGGGGAAAATAAACCTAGTTATCCTAAGTTCCTAGGAAAGGGAATGAATGCTAAATGGAGTGCATGCAGCTCCAGGAAGACAAGTGTCGACCTAGGCTCATGAAGTTAAAGCTGGAGAGTCATCTCGTTGGGGGGGTTGGCTTCCCATTCTTCCATCCTTCTCCTAACTTGTTTGGCCTCCATCGTCGATGTCTGCATCTTGGATGCACCTCTAAAATCAGTAACCCGTGAAGTTGACCTGTGTTTTCCTATGAAGCACATCGTATCTGTACTTACCAGAGTTGTGTTGTGCCTTATCGAATTATGATTGATTCCATCCCCGGAGCTATTTTGAGCCTTGATATTGTCCTCACTTGGGGGAATTCAGTTGAAGTTGGTTGAAGAAGCGGGTTTTCAGGCCCTCGGTTGAAGAAGCAGGTTGTCAGGCATGTGAGCATCTCTCTCCAGGTGAGAGAGTTTGTTGGGAAATGATTTTCTCGTAGAGAGAGTCCAGCGCCATCTACGGAGCTCTGAGAATTCCCGATCCATCCTGTTGCCGAGACCCTGAAAGGGAATTTGAGCAGTCGATGGAATGTGTAATAGTGAAGGTGCATATTCCCGGGGTGGAACAGGCATGTGGGTAATGAGAGTCCGTGAATAGTGGACGTAAGTAAGCTCTTGGAGAGAATCCTTTCGGTTGCACTGTGCAGTCTCTCATAACCTCAGCCTAGTCTAGGATTCTTTTTTCCTAGGTGGAGCTTAGTCCCAGCTCGGGGGTGATCCACTGCTGAGATTGATGAGCAGCATGGTCTATGGCTAGTAGGTTCGTAGAAGGTATGCACACAGTTGGTGGTTTTCTATTAAAAGATAAGTACCACTTTTATGTTCATTTACATGTTGTGTATATGAACATGTGTTATAATTGATAAGTAATGCATGTATATGTTGTATGTGTAGGCTTACTATTATTTCCACATTAATCTATGTGTTAGAAAAATATGTTGTATGTTTATGATTATATATTTGCACGTGATAATTGTCATTTCTATGAGGTAGCATGTCCTAGCCTAGGTGGAATGGATGTGTATTATGTTTCCGTAAGAATCTCTGTGTGGCATACCCCAGCAGGTTATGGCTGGGGACGTCACAAAATGATATCAGAGCTAAGTGAAGTATCTGAGTAGTGGCGTTTCCCAGCCTGTTGGTGGCTGGGGATGTTACAAATTGGTATTAGAGCCAAGGTTCAAGCACTGAGCTTGGATGGGTCAGATAAGTGGTCATTGGAACCACCGTTTCAAAGGGAAAATGTGTCAAGAAGAAAAAATTTCGAGCCTCAGAGCATTCTGAGTGTCAATAGGTTACCTTGGTCGTGTTACGAAGCTCAAGAGGTGTAGCGGTATTATAAAACCATGACAGACGTGGTGATGTCCCACAGAGTAATGTAGGTCATTGGAATCTGTTTAGGAGAAGGAGGACAATTCATGACCGTCAGATCTGAAGAAAAGTTCAGGAGGGTTAATCTGCAAGTTCTTAAGAATTCAGGACTTCGGCTAAGTATGTGTTATATAGCGGAAGAGGTCGAAGCCCTGAAGTGGATCTACACCATAGATTTGGGGAGAAGAGATCAACCGTTGGATTGGGCCGAAGTTGGACCAGAACCGTAGGATCAAGCCAAGGGTGGAAGTTATGGCATTGTATGAAGGACAAAGAACTCCCGAAGCTTCAAAGTCCAGATTTAATATGTATCATCCATTAAGAGGGACACGTGTCAGCAGATTGGTTATTCGGGATTTCGACGTTCGGGAGAATTAGTGTGTGTTGAGGAGAGAACTCCTAAAGCCTGAAGTTTTGAAGCCCCGAAGAGCCTAAGTAGTGAGTCGTGATGACATCACCTAGAGGTGATGTGGACCTCTCCTATCCCTGCCACGTTCCCCCACCTAGAATGTTGTCAATTGTATTATGTGGGCCCTGAGGTTACATAACATAGTTAAAGGTCAGCGGGCCCACATTGGCGTTGATCACGATACATCAAGATCGACGGCCAGGAGGCATTGCGGGGACCCAAGTTGCACGGGAGTTAATTCCCCAAGGCGATTCTGCAATCCAAACCACGGTTTCACCGAGGGGTTACGTGTCAGGGTTAGAAGAATTGTGGGGCAAAAGGCAGGTTACTCCAAACCGTCAATGCATGCCCCCGCAAACTGAAAGGCATTAAGTGATGTGACATGATAGTGCTCGACCATCGAAACCCTAAGCCAGCAAATGCGTGGCAATAGGAGACTAACGCCGAACAAAAACAGAATGAGTGGGTCACAAACCCCCAAAGCCCGAAGTGTCGAATGATTGACAGTCGTCGATCTGTTGAAGGACACGCAACAAGTGGAGGTTTACTCTGGAATATCAACACCCCGGAGAAAAAGGAGATAGGAACTTCCAAAGCCGGACTTCTGAAAGTCGAAGGCCCAAAGTCTCGAATAAGCACCTATCTGATAGCCCCGGGTCACAGCTCGTGGTCACATGCAATTGAGGGATGGAGAAAAAGGGATAGTGCCCGAAAACTGTGTTAAAGAAGGGAAAAGGGGTTAGGAAGGAAGTCGTGGGTTTCGTCTGGTTCGAACCTGCATCAAAAGAGGTATTGAAAACCTGGAAACTTTATGATAGGTTCTAGCAAAGATCTAAGAGCCATTAGTTTAGAGAAAAGAGATCGTTGCACAAGAAGTGCATCAGAGAAAAAGCACAAGTTGTAAAGGATCATAGCTTTCTTCTCAAGGCTCAGAATTGAGCAAGGAATCCATGATTGGAAAGGTATCATAAAGAGGATTCTAGATGTAATGGTTACACTAAAATAGAAAAAGTGCTAGAGATGTCTTCAGATAGAATAAAGAAGGAAGAAGGACAGGGAAAAATTATTTATTCTACATCTGAGATTTTTCAAAAGTCATTGGATCAGATGTTGGGTTCGATAAGCAGCATGGAAACCCCAAATGGAATTCTTGTTTTTGGAAGACGGTCCAGGTGACAATATTTTCACATCCAATGTGAAATCTAGGTGGAGAAAGCCATCTGCGATACATGATAATGCATAAACCATAAGTTCATATGGATATGCAAAGAATGGGAATAAGGAAGGAAGGATTTATGGAATATGAAAGAGTTTGGAGATAATATGTGACATATCCAAGGATCAGCCCCACAGATTGGAGATAGCACCTCCATTATTACTATCAGAATGTGCAATGGAAGCATGGCATGAAGGTCATCAAATATGTTGCCTGATAAGAAGACGACTTAAGTGACATAGAGAAATGAGTGACAACCCAAAAGGTTGGAGGTACCACTTGAAGCTATGATGGTAAGGTGAAAAAAGTACTTTCAATTAATTCTATGCAGCTAGAAAAGGAGGCATATGTGCATCCTTACAATATGCTAGAGATTGCCTAGGAAAGTCAAGTTTGAGGCTAGTTGGCAAAGGGAAGAGAAGAGTAAGAAAACCTCAAGTACTAAAGTATTCTATCTAGAGAGGGCTGAAGAAGTTCAGTTCTGAAGAGTAACTGGATGTTGAAGAATCCAGAGTGTACAAAACAACTTTGCTTGGAATTTAATTCATCCACGTACGAGTTGGAATAGTTGGATCCGGGAAATTAATGAAAGTTGAAGGTTAATATCAGCTTAGTTTGGGACTATAAATGTAAAAGCATCCAAGAGTGATTTGACTAGAAAGTGCTCAGGTCGAAACTAAACATGTACAATGATTACAGTGGGAGCACAAGAAGATCCAGGAATCCGAGAAGAATTGTAGACTTCTGAGATCAGCAAAGAAAAGTTTTATAGGGAGAAAGAAGTTGCTGCAATTTCTATGGAAACAAGTATGTTATGACTTGTTGGGTCAGCCAGAGGAAAGAATGCTTGCATGTTTTCAAGTGTTGTTGGTGATGTTGTTGCATAAGGAGGGAAGCAACAGAAAGCTGAAGTGTTGGTTATAAGTTTGATAAAAGAAGCATGAAAGCTTCTACTTCCATCAGACATTCAGGTAGTATAAAATTTATTAATGGCAATCATGCAGGTATGAGTTTATTACTCTTATTGTGTAATTGTTGAAAGGAATTTAGTTAAGAATTTCCTCAGCCAGAGCTATTTTATAAAATCACATGATTATATTATTAAATGCATACCACTGGATGTGGTAAAGGCTGGAGGCTTGTATTTATTCAAAGCTTCTTAGCTTTGAATGCACACACTGACATAGGAGAATGTCATGTTAATTTGATTGTGGGGTAATAACCAAATAATTAAAAGATAAGAACTTGTTATAGGAATGAATGCAAGTAAGCTAGTTATGTATGAGACCGGGACATGGTTGGATATGGCAAGGTATGAATATGGAAAGGTTATGAGCCACACGTGTACTAAAATCTTCCTACCTTTAAATAAAACTTGAGCTGCAACCTTTTTGCTAACACTAATGAACACCACAGAATTATATTCTTGGTGTAGTGTTCGGGTTGAAAAGGAAGGCATCCAATTAACTGGGAAGACATTAGGAAGTGTGTGGAGAATGTGTCAACACATTGGTCAAGATTCCAACTTCTGGATGGTGAGATACATGATTGAGATAAAGAGCATTATGTAATTCAATACAAGGTGCATTGAATAAGTATGCATTGAGAATGACACTCATGCATAGTAAGTGATAGAATTGTGTACTAAATGCAATTGTTGAATGTGTTTTGTAAGTACATGCATATATATTATTGCATGGAAATAATTGTTACTAACAACTAAAATGTTGTTAACTCATGAAGCTAAGGAAATTTCAGGAGTTGTTAAACATTGCAACAAGAAAGTTGCAAGTCAAGTAGTCACATGAATACTGACTACCAAAAAAAAAAATCATGTTCAGAAAAAGAAGTAATGAACTTACAGATATTAATTAAAAACAGGCATATGCATAGAATGATGAGTCAATATATTTTATTAAATTGTTTGGTAATTATGATTGAATTGCTAGATGCAGACAATTCTAAGTTCACTGCATATTGTTCTGTACATATTGCAATTGAATTATGATGTACAGGAAATATTGACAATTTGTTGGCAGTATCCAAGATGAAGCCTTGCAGGAAAATGGTATGCAGTTTGGTGCATGTGGAAAACCAAGGAAGGTTGCAATCCTAATATGGTAACAGCCAAGATGAATTATGAAATGGAATTTCATATTTTGGGGAAAAGTTTAATTCCCTTTTTGAACTAAGTTGGAGTTCCTAAATGAAATCTTTTATGCTCTCTCATGATAACTGCATGTGGGTGGTGCAGATGAGATGATGTTGATTAAAGTTAGAATGTTGATTACAAAGAATAGCTTGGGGAAGATGTTGATTGGAAATCTCTGAGGGCAGTTGGAACTCCGGGATCCACGGTGCTCTGAGACTTCTTGATCCGGCCTATTGTTGAAGCCCAAGAAAAGGGAGATGTAACAGCGGATGGACTGTGTGACAGAGAAGGTGCACACTCCTAGGGTGGGACAGGCATGTGGGGAATAAGACATCATTGGTTGGAGTGCTGCTGAGGTTTGGTACCTTGGCCTAGACCCTGTTGATATGGATTGTGGATCGTGGCTATCTTGGGAAGCCATTTCCCCGATGGAGTCATAGCCATGTTCAGGGGTGGAAGGTCTTTTCAATAAAAAGGTGTAGGAACAGAGTGTTTATGTCTATGGAGTCATAGCCATGCTAAGAGTTTATAAACAGTGAGATCTAAGGTTGGGTGGAACGTTGTGGATCTACAACCAGTCGATGCTTTCAATGAGGTTTAATTGAAGCATGTAATAAGGAACGATGAGTTGAATGCTTTCCTGAAGCAGCTCTATGGAATAGAGAAATTGAGTTTCAACTACAATATGAACACCAGAATTGGTGCTTGAAAGTAGAGCACCAGGTGGATAATAGGCTTCCAATAGCTAAATCTTGGAGCTTTTTGAAGAATTTTGAATTGTATATGTAATAAACAAGTTTCACTAAGAACAATGCAAAAATAAGGGGAGGGGAGGGGATTGTAATATCCCCAGATAGAACCTCGGTTGTAATTATGAATTGTAAACATGTTTGTTAGGCTGGTGAGCCGAGTTATAATAAGCTAGGAGGATTATGTGATGATTAGGCCAGAGAGCCTAAAATGTTAAGGCCAGGAGCTTGTTTTGTCTATGTAATTATGCAAAACATTAATAAAAATTATACATCATTGCGTGTAGACCGACCACGAAGAAAGAGTGATGGGGGACGAAGCTCCACTAGGTAGGGAAGGGATGGGACTGAGAAGTTAGGAAAGAGGGGTTAAGCTAGAGGGCTTAACCCAGGAGAATATTATAATATATTCCTGAAAATGAAAATACTAAAGTGGGGAAAATAAACCCAGTTATCCTAAGTTTCTGGGAAAGGGAACGAATGCTAAATGGAGTGCATGCAGCTCCAAGAAGACAGTTGTCGACATGTGCTCATGCAGTTAAAGCTGGAGAGTCAGCTCATTGGGGGGTTTACTTCCCATTCTTCCATCCTTCGCCTAAATCGTTTGGCCTCCGTCGTCGACCCCTGCATCTTGGATGCACCTCTAAAACCTGTAACCCGTGAAGTGGACCTGTGTTTTCCTGTGAAGCACAGCGTATCTGTACTTATCAGAGTCGTGTTGTGCCTTATCGAATTATGGTTGCTGCTATACCCTGAGCTATTTTGAGCCTTGCTATTGTCCTCACTTGGGGGAATTGAGTTGAATCCGGTTGAATAAGAGGGTTGCCAGGCCCTTGATTGAAGAGGCAGGTTGTCAGGCATGTGAGCATCTCTCTCTAGGTGAGAGAGTTTGCTAGAAAGTGATTTTCTTTTAGAGAGAGTCCAGCACCAGCTACGGAGCTCTGAGAATTCATGATCCGTCCTGTTGCCGAGACCATGAAAGGGAAGTGGAGTAGTCGATGGACTGTGGAATAGTGAAGGCGCATATTCCCGGGGTGGAACAGGCATGTGGGGAATGAGATTCAGTGAGTAGTGGGTGTAAGTAGGCTCTTGGAGAGAATCCTTCTAGTTGCACTGTGCATTCTCTCGTAACCTCAGCCTAGTCTAAGATTCATTTTTCCTAGGTGGAGCTTAGTCCCAGCTTGGGGGTGACCCACTGCTGAGAGTGATGAGCAGCGTAGTCTATGGCTGGGAGGTTCGTGGAAGGTTTGCACGTAGTTGGTGGTCTTCTATTAAAAGATAAGTACCACTTTTATGTTCATTTACATGTTGTGTATATGTACATGTGTTATAATTGATGAGTAATATCTTTTATGTTGTATGTGTAGGCTTACTATTATTTCCACATTAATCTGTGTGTTAGTAGAATATGTTGTATGTTTATGTTTATATATATGCACATGAAAATTGTCATTTCTATGAGGTAGCATATCCTGGCCTAGGTGGCCTGGATGTGTATGATGTTTCCGCAAGAATCTTTGTGTGGCATACCCCAGCAGGTTATGGTTGGGGACGTCACAAAATGATATAAAAGATAAGTGAAGTGTCCGAGTAGTGGCGTTGCTCGTCCTGTTGGTGGTTGGAGATGCTACAAGGTCATTTCAATGCACTCTGAAGACTTGATTTGAAAATATTTTTTTTTCCCTTTACACCTTGCCAACTTTTGGTGGAAATAATGTTTACACACCTTGGAAACCATGGGCAAGTTCGTGAACTCCACCCAAGGAGGATATCTAATTTTACTAAAGTCCTTAGAATTTTGTTTATGTGCTCGAAAAGCATTAAGAGAAGCTTCCCAAGATCACCATAGTTTTGTTGAGTTAAGAGGTTAGGAAGGTTGATAGTGTGACAAATATTTTGAAAATGAGATCTACTCTGGGTATAGGCTGGACAATATATATCATGCACAAGCATCTTGTAGAGTATCCAAATCAATCTTCACTTTTGTGTACCAGGTAATCGTGGTGATATAAGAAAAACAACTAATCATATTTTCATACAAGATTTATATTCTCTATACTACAAAAACCGATTTTAAATTTGCATGAATGTGTCTATTCCAGTCTGTTATCACATAATGTTGTCTGGAGTCGTATGTGTTCGTTGTTGTGAATACCTAAGTCTATATCCTTTCCCTGTCTCTCCTTTTCACAGGCCAAATCTTGAATTTTCCCCTTTGACTGTTAAAGTCATTTTTTGTTCACCCATTTTTGTTTGAGCACCCTAATTCCCCTTGATGTCTTACCCGAAGGAAGTCTGGGCCCTAAACCTATCTATTTTCTCCAAGGATGAACACTCGTCTCCTTTATTTCATTCACTGTTCTCTCAGTTTTCCCCAACCCACAACAAGTCGTCCAAGTCCTTGTTCACTCAGGCTGCATCCATGGACGCCAGGCGCAGCCTTCATGGCAGTCCATTTCGGGCTTGAAGCGCAACAGCAGACAGGTTGAATTTTGTCAGCGGTGGAGATTCCATGAGCATTCTTGATTAACGGCCTCCGGGTATTCAGGATTTCAAAATTACACGAAATATAGCTCCATTAAAAGCCTCGAAGGCCCGAAGCAAGCAAGAGTTGTCGATCTTTAAGGGGACAGGTGGCAGTTGATCCAAGTGTTCAGGGAAATGAACTTCGAGGGTTTCGAAATGAGAAGTGCGTGAAAGTCCCAAAGGGCCGAAGCCCGAACTCCTGAAATAATCTGAGCCATCAAAAGTTGAGGACACGTGGAGGCAGATCCCTCGCTTCGGAGTTCGACGCTCTGGAGAATTGTGGGAGTTAAACATTGCAAATTCCCGAAGGACTGAAGCCCGAAGTGTCGAAGTGCTCGAAGCCCCGAAGTGAATCTGGACCATCCATCGGCAGGACCACGCGTCAGTGGATCCATAGCTCCGGGTAAAAGCAACTGAAGGCAGAGGAGGTTTGAGTTTTGATTTTCCCGGAGCCAGGAGACCCGAAGTGGATCTCGGTCGTCCAAATCCAGGAGCCATGCGTCATCATATACCTAGCTCCGGTGAATTTGCTTGGGGCAAATAAAGTTTGACTATTGAGAAGTCCGAAGCCCGAAGCCATGAAGGGATCTCAATCATTGATCTCAGGAAGACACGCGTCATCAGATCACCAGCTCCGGGTAAAAGCTCATAGAGGAGCCAAAGGAAAAGGAGCTAGCCCCCGAGCCCTGGAGAGCCAAATGTGTGGCGATCATCAGCACAGATAGGTGGCACCCTTATGGTTTTGACATGTGGCACTCTTTTCAAGCATTCTCAGACATGCCTCTAGCATGTTTTTGAGTGACACCTGTCACCTCTCCATCCGCGACATATCAGCATGGTGACGCCAGGCCTCCACATTAGATCATCCTTCGAGAGCTATTATTGTTCAACGCCAAAAGTAGCGCCCCATCCCAAGGCACACTTTTGGCAAATCCTAAAGTTGGTGGGCGATTAAGCTTGGCAGTGGCGCTAAATCTAGCGGGTGCGCTCAGATCGCAGATCAGGACCAGATCTACGGCCACAGTCCATTGCGGGGACGCAACATGCTCGAGCGATAATTTTCTTGAGCAGCCCCGCAATGGAAACCATGGTATGGTGAAAATGCTACATGGCGAAAGGTGATGGATTGTGGGCCCAAAAGCGGTCTGAATCCAAACCGCTTTTGACGACCCTACAATCTTGTGTTTATATGGCATCATATCTGAGAGTAGCATGTGGTCTCCCCTTGAGAATTATGTCTCGTTCAATCTTTGAGAAGGCAGTTAATGAAAATAGAGCTAGTGGTTGAAACCACGGCTCACTCCATAAATGGAAGGCATGGAGGGTCCAGCCGTGGGGATCGAACCGTCAGCCCGTGGTACCCCTGTGGACAGATTTCCCTGCAAAAACCATGTCGATATGAGCTCGCGTCTGACAGAGGGATGCACGTTCAGTCTGATAGAAGAAGTCGTCGACGCAAAGCTTTGAATGTAGCAGCCAGGTCACACTCCTGGTAGTGGTGGACTGGTCTGAGTATAAATAGGTAGTTTTGATATTTTGTTATGGGGGTGAACTGGTTGAGTAGAGCTCCCTGTTTTGTAATGTTTTGATGCCAGAACTGTACTCTGGTTATGTATCAGATTTGAGACTTTCAAATTAACAGAAGTCAACCTCTTTTCATCTCTTTGTAAAAATTGTGCTAAAACACTCGGGCATGGAGGATCCATTCGAGGGTTGTTATGTTGTTGTAATGTAGGTTTGATTACAGTGGTAACGTGACCAGTTTTAGTCAGCTCCCTTGTTTACCTTTTTCCCTCTTACACTGAATGGCTTGGGCATGGAGGATCCAGTCGAGTTGTTGTAGCTGCATAGTGATGTAGGTTTGATCATTGTGTTGTTGTGACTGTGTTGTTTGGACATATTTCAGTGTCTAAAGCTTGAGCTTAAGAGTGATCTTGAGTCTGAGTTTTTCTTCTCCGTGCTACTTGAAATCCTAATGCTCATAACAGTGTTGTTCACCTTTCTCACTAAGTCTTCCCTCTGCTCACACTTAAACTCAATTCATTGACTGAAGTTAGTTGTGGCCCTCACTTCCCTATGCATTTCTTGTCCAATTTTGTGTTGAACATCATTCATATATTGAGTTTTGTCCATTGACCTCCACTCACATAAAACCAACATCCACCAAAAACTCTGATGGGTACTGGACTTATCCTCTCGCAATCTGAGGGTGACTTTCATTGCTAACACAGTGAAAAGAGAATCCATTACATATTGATGAGTTCAGACTCCAACATGCTCAAGAAAATGTTTTTACGTGCACTCGGGCCCAACAATTACTCTGTGTAGTTACTTGTACTCATATAACCACACATTTCTGTGATTGTTGACTAACCTGAAAATAAAACTGATCCCTTTTCTGCTACAGCTTCTGACTATTGCAATTGCTAAATTTTCTTACTATTATCCCCGATCTTGTTAATTTATTTGTTTTGCAAACAAATAATTCCAATAGAAGAAATTGTCAAAATCAAGACAACAATGATTGCATATCCTTGATAACCTGGCCTCTTGTATTATAAACTTATGATCAGACCCAGGCTCCTTCTCTTGTCCATATAAATGAATATTTGGCCTAAGACAATGATGTTTTTGGCCAAATCATCCACATACCATTTCACTTCCACAATATTGCACTATGTTTGGATACTATAAATGACTGAATATAGCTATCTCTTGTTAAAATGGGTGAAGAAAATGTTCAAAAAAAAGTACAAGGGCTTGTGTCAAGTCTAGAATAATCAAGTAATCAAGTAAATGAAACTCGGAGTATGCAAAAAGGACAACAAACAGATATAATTGTACAGTTCACTCAATCTGAAACATTTTAATGGTTAACTTGTGCTTGTTGCTTCACACTTTCCTTTGGATCGGATTGGAAAAGAAAGTTACCGACTTCATTCTCTACTTTGTAAAAAAAATCCTTTATCAAGTAAAACCATTACTCAAACAAGCAAACAAATCAGATGACAAATCATTCCTGTGTCAATTTCATGGACAATAATTAATATTTACTATAAAAATAATAAAACCAATGACACAAATGAAGAGCATTATAAATGAGTAAAACGTCAGACTACACACTCTGTTTCATAGAAAAAATGATAAAATTCCTCATAAAAGAAAAACAACTAATCATATTTTCGTACAAGATTTATATTTTTCATGCTACAAAAACTGATTTTAATTTGCATGAATTTACCCCAATTATCCAGTCAAAAGAGAATCCAATTTCCATGCACTGAACTCATATTGATGAGTTTAGACACCAGAAGGATCGAGAGTGTTTTAACATGCAGTCCAGCCCAACGGTTACTGTGTAATTACTTGTATTCATATAACCACACATTTCTGTTCTGCTAACTAACTTGAATAAACCTGATCCCTTTTTTGCTACAGCTTTTTACTACGGTAATTGCTTCCTTTTCTTTTACTATTATCTCCCATCTTGTTAATATTATTTTTTTTGCAAACAAACAACTCCAGTAAAACAAATAGTTGCAATCAAGACAACACTAATTGCATATCCTTGTAATCCCAACATTATTGTATTGTAGATTTATGATAAGACCCAGGTTACAACTCTTGTTCCATTTAAATGAATATTTGGCCATATACAATAATGTATTATTTCAGTAGCACATTTTGTGAGTTTAATAATGTATTCACAATGGAACCCAAAAATGAATATTGCATTTACCAAAGCACTATCAAAGTAACTTGACGTGGGGGACAAATCATATTACATGAACCTTGAAGGGATAAAGCTTATGTACACTGGTAAGTGATGGTAACAAATTAAAAATGTGCTTGACAAAGGATAGCCAAATTGTCCACATACCATTTCGCTTCCATAATATTGCACTATGTTTGGATACTGTAAATGACAAAACATAGCTATCCCTTGCTAAACTGGGGGAAGAAAAGTTTCAMAAAATTATACAACGGCTTGTGTCAAGTCTAGAATACTTCAAAGGTTGTTTGTTATAGACACAAAGTTGTCATAATCAAKTAAATGAAAACATGAGTATGCAAAACGGACAACAAACGGATATAGTTGTATGGTCAATGTTAAGGTCCTAACCCGCACATAGGTAGATCAATGTATTCGGATGTAATAAAGGTCAATATTAATAAGGCCTTTTAATAAAATGGAATAAGGCGGATGTAAGAAGACCTAATAGAAGCTTCCGCTTCTAGAAGGATCTTCCTCTAGATGCTTCTCTTAATAGACATATTTAGTATAAATAAGGGTCGAGGGTATGAGAACCCTAGCTTGGAGATTATTGTAACAGAACGCTGCTTGACTGGAGGTTGCCCCCTCGAAGAGGCCTGTGAACATTGCTATCTGAATCAAAGTGCTATTTCTATTGCTATTTCATATATCATTTCTATGTATTGTGAAGATTATGCTGGATATTTTACTATTATTCTGCCATTTCTAGCATTATATTTATGTTCTGCATATTTTATATATCTGGTATCTTGCAGTCAATTGTAACGTTCCCAAGCCATTTTTTCGCTTGGAACACTAACTAACCACCGATTAGCTTGTTTGTGTGTGTTTGTTAGTGTTCAAGATACACCAGATATGGAACCAATAGCAAAGATTTGACCTTTATTAATATAATGAACAAGAACCTGATACAAGGATGGTGCAGATCTGGAATGATCAACAGATGGATCCAATAAACATAATAAGAGCAGCTACAAAATGCTCTTGATAAGAAGATGCAAGCCTCCGAAGGTTGAATACACAATGAAGACCAATACAAGAAGAGATCTAGGCCATATGAAATGCCAAATTCCAAGACTAGCTAAGTCACGCCCTGCTGGAAGACTGAATATCCTCAACAATCCGGCCCTGCTACTCAAGGCCTCCAAACACTTCGATGAAGATGCCAAATTGTAGATCGGGGTGAGTAGAGTCGCCTCCTTAAGTCTCTAACGGAAATGCCAAGAGATACCCTCCAAATGTTGAATCCTCAAGTGGAGTTGCGCCTTGTTGAATGCTGTCAATGCCCAATAATTCAGCCTGGTTGAAGGAAGTCTCCAAATGACCCCAAACTGAGTAGAATGATGGATCGGATTACTGTAAGGACAACCCAAGTGCTCAAATCTCCAAAATCCCTCTC
>ML782260.1:12853-34368 GCA_009831015.1 Picea engelmannii
TGGAGAAATTAGAAGTGGACCCAACCCTAAAATAAGGAAAGTGGGCCGAGTGACCTAGAAGATGTTTTTAAGGAAGCTACTTGGAGAGTATAAATAAGAGGCAAGGCTCTCTCATTTGAATCACACTTGAGAATATTGAATATCTATATGTGTCTGAGGTAACAAAGGATATCTAAACTGGAATTCTGAGTGAAGGTGAAGAAAAGAAGGCAGAAATGCAAGGAAGGATAAATTCTTTTGATGGTGCTTTCTAAGGTATGCTATTTACAGGTCATCTCACCATTTTCGCTATAACTTTTTTTATATACTGATTAAGACCTGGAAATTTATATGCAAGTGATAAAACATATCCAGGTATCCGTTGTAAAAATTTCATCTTGTGGGTCATTGTATTTTGGGAGTTACACTCTATGGAAAATAGGGTTTGTGGCCAGTCCTAAAACTAGTCAAAATCCGGTGTTTCGGCTAAAAACATCATAACTTCTTCATAACATAACCAAATTCAGTGAGACCATATGTGTTGGTTAGGGTATAGTATTTATTATGCTGTGTAATAGTTTCATATCAATTCATCAAATATTGTGTACATGGCATGCTCTACAAGGTCGCTCTCTAGAATAAGCCAGAATTCAGCAAGGTATGCCATTTTTGCTGTAACTCCTTTTATGAGAGGTTCCAAGTAGTGAAACTTGGAGGAATTGCATAAAACACACTGAATAACATTCTATATCAGTTTTAGATATTTATACATTACATGTTCAAAGTCATGATTACTTCAAGTTAGGGTTGTTGACTAATCCAAAACTAGGCATGTGAGACTAAATAAAAGTTTGATGAAAATGCTAGTCTCTTGTTTTTAAAGTTAAGGAAGGTTTGTAGGAATGTGATAATATACACCAGGTATATTACAGAGCTACAAATCAGATTTGGATGGTGAAATTGATGAGGGCTTTTGGTTGTGGTACATGTTGATTACATGGTTTAGACAAGTAGTTGATGTGTTGGCGCACATACATGAGGTGTATAGTTGATGATGTTGGTACATATTGATGAGTCATAGTTGATGAGTAGTTGACACATGATTGGTACATACTTGGTACATGGTTGGATGTAATTTTTATGATATAGGTTGATTACAGGTTGGTGCATGGTTGATGCACTTGTTTATGGTACAGGTTGATTACAGGTTGAGGTACAGGTTGATGCATGATTGATGCATGGTTCATATTTATTGGTATAGGTTTATAGTGGTATATCTCACAGTGATAGTGTGACAGTGGTTCCATCATTCTACTTCTACTTCAGGGTGGCAGGACAGGGCAAGGACAAGTGGTTGTAGCCACCTTCCAGTTGTAGCCGGAGAACATTGCAGGTTGTAGCCTCCTTCTAGTTGTAGCCAGAGAATTGGGGAGTTGGAGCTTCCCTCGGGTTGTATCTTGAGAAACTAGGTGATTGGAGCCTCCTTCCAATTGCAGCTGGAAAACAAAGGAAGTTGGTGCTTCCAATGAATGTAATTCTTCAAGACATATAAGAAAAAGCATTATGTGGTTTTCTCCCGATTTGGGTTTCCACGTAAAACATTGGTGTACAGTGTATGTGTGTGATTGTTTATTTATTACTACTCATTATTGGATGATAATTCTACATTGATATAACATTTGAAGAAAAAGGATTATAATTACACTATTACTGATTCACCCCCCCTCTCAGTAATCCAACAAATCCCTCACACAATTCTCAGCCTATTCCTTCATTAATTCCTTTCTTTCTCTTTATTTCTTTCTTAACCTTTTCCATGATAAATCCATCATTATATAGGAGAAAGAGAGGTGTTTAAAGAGATTAGGATGATCCCACCAAATCAGAGAAGCGAGTAGGATCCCAAGCATATGGATGCCACCTCATATTCTAGAATATCCCTTCTAGAACTTTTCGTGAACTTTGACCAGTTATCAGTCTTCCAACGTCGTCGCACCCTGTCTATAGTGCATCTTGTGGAAACTTCGCAAGAAGTTTCATGACAGCCTATGGAAATTAGGCATTTCTACACTGTACCTTATGGATGGCCTGCAATGGCGTTCTAACAACAAGTTTTGTAGAAGAGGGAGCTAGTCACTTTTCTCATGAAGAAAGGTTCTTTTTGAAGCCTGAACACATGTTGTAGAAACATCACCAGAGTGACTAAAATAACGTGTAACAAAGGGTTGACATCAATGAAAACCAACCTTAATCAACAATCTCCCCCTTTGGCATTGATGGCAACACTCTGATGCAATACTGAAATCATGTCATGCAATACCGAAGTCATATCACTCATGCTCCCCCTAGAACCATGCCTCTATCCTCTGCATCTCTGTGACCATTGCTCCCCCCTGGAGTCATGCCTTTTTCCTCTCCATCTGATAAATATCTCCCCCTTTTTCATCAATGGAAAAGGTATCTTTCCATCTGGGGTTGCTCCCGCTAACTGAATTGTCTGATCTCCCAACCTGAATTGTCCTCTTTATGGTGCTTCCTCATGTACATCTAAGTCATATAAGATAAGAATTCAAAAGCATTCATTTTGGAGTATAAATAACTTCGAGTCTTTGGCAAAGATACTCAAAGGCTTCCTGTGGAAGTGGTTTTGTAAAGATGTCTTCCACTTGTTCTTTTGTGCCCACATACTCAACTCTGATGTTCTTTTCTGCAACCTTTTCCCTTAGAAAGTGATACTTGATTGGAATGTGCTTCGTCTTGGAGTGCATCACGGGGTTCTTTGAGATACCGATGGTTCTTGTATTATAACAATATATTGGAATGGGCTCATCATACTCAACCTGTATATCT
The DNA here is from genome assembly GCA_009831015.1 of Picea engelmannii. Classification (NCBI taxonomy): domain Eukaryota; kingdom Viridiplantae; phylum Streptophyta; class Pinopsida; order Pinales; family Pinaceae; genus Picea; species Picea engelmannii. The sequence continues at coordinate 15,683 of ML782260.1, forward strand.
ATCAGAGTTTGTTTCATCCATAGAACCCGTGTACAACATGTTGTTGTTGCAATATACTCTGCCTTGACTGTAGATAGAGATATTGTTGATTGTTTATTTCTTAGCCATCATACTAAACATTCACCCAAGTAGAACCTTGCTCCATTGGTGCTTCGTCGATCATCAATCCAACCTTCCCAATCTTCATCTATGTAGGCAATAAGTGATAGATCATTTCCTTTTGGATACCATAATCCAAACTCTTCTGTTACTTTGAGATATCTGAAAATCCTCTTCACTGCTAATACATGTGATTCCTTTGGTGCTTCTTGAAATCATCCCACCTGTCCAACTGCCTGCAATACATATGGTCTGGATGTTGTCACATATAGTAGGCTACCAATCATTGACCTGTATTGCATCTTATTTGTAGACTTTGAATCATCATCTTTGCTTAACTTGCAACTGGTTTGCATGGGAGTGATAACTGGTTTGGAATCTTCCATTCCGAACCTCTTTAGCATTTCTGTAATATACTTGGTTTGAGAAATAAATATTCCTTGGTTTTTTTGACATATTTAAAGTCCCAGAAAGAAGGATAGTTCTCCAAGTAATGACATTTCAAATTCATTTTGCATATCCTTTGCAAAGTTTTGGCTTAACCTGTCATCATCACTACCAAAAATAATATCATCAACATAAACTTCAATTAATAAAATACTATCTTGACTTACCTTGATGTAGATCTTCTTGTCTGCACTTCCTTTTCTGAACCTTGCCCATTATATATATTTATCCAGTCTAGAGTACCATTCTCTAGGAGCCTGTTTTAGACCATACAAGGTCTTCTTCAATTTACACACATAATATTCATTCTCTGACAACTGAAATCCTTTTGGTTGTTCAATGTAGAATTATTCTTCAAGTTCCCCATTCAGAAAAAGTGATTTTACGTCCATTTGATACACTTTAATATTTTTGGAGCATGCATAAGCTAAAATCAATCAGATTGCTTCCATTATGGCAACTGGGCAAATGTGTCTTCAAATTCGATTCCTTCAGCCTATGCATATCCTTTACATACCAATCTAGTTTTGTTCCTTGTAACCTGTCCATCTTCATAAAATTTATTCCTATATACCCACTTTGTGTTGATCACATTCTTATCCTTTGGTATTAGAACCAATTCCCAAGTGTCATGTTTCTCTATTTGATCCATTTCTTCATCTGTGGCTTTGTTCCAAAATTCATCCTTCATGGCCTCTTCAAAATAGGTTGGCTCAATCGTATATGTGAGTGCTAGGTGCGTTTGTTTTGGCAAATGGATTCTTCTTCTAGTCTCAACTCCAGTGTCTTTGTTTCCGATAATCTGATCTGAAGGATGATTCTTCTGTACTCGTCCACTAGGTGTTTTTGGAGTTACTTGCTGAAGATTCTCTTTTTTTTTTTCTATCGATCCTCTTCATCTTCCCCTTATTTTTCATATTTTGTTTCTTCTTCATAAAGTTGTTCCATTGATTCATTTTTGTTCTTCCTTTAATTCTTGTCCACCTGTTTCATCAATTGTTACATTGATGCTTTCCACCACTTTGTTCAAACTCAGGTTGTAACACTTGTATGCTCTTCTTGTACTTGATTAACCAACAAGTACTCCTTTGTCCACATGAGAGTCAAACTTTCCCATTCTGCCATCTTCTCTTTTGATGTAGCATTTGCTTCCAAAAACTCTAAAGTGATTTACATTTGTTGGTCTTCCTTTCCATAGATCGTAAGGAGTTTTCTCAGTGTTGTTTCTGAGCATTACTCTATTTTGAATGTGAATTGTTGTATGCACTACCTGTGTTCAAAATATATCTGTCAAATTGGAATCCATTAGCATTGTTCGAGCCATTTCCTGTACCATCCTATTCTTTCTTTCAACAACTCCATTCTGTTGAGGTGTCCTAGCAATGGAGAATTGCATTTTTATTCCATAACTGTTGCAGTAGTCCATAAATTCCTTTGCAGTGAACTATCCTCCATTATCATATCTCAAGAATTTGATTTTTGAATCCATTTCATTCTCAACCATTTCCTTGTAGATCTTGAAGTTTTCAAAAGCTTCTAACTTATTATTGAGAAATAAAACTGCGGTCATTCTTGTATAATCATCAAATAATAACATAAGTGTTTCTCACCTTTTAATCTTTTTGTTGTAGTTGGTCCAACTAGATCAACATACACAATTTCCAATGGTCTTGTCATTGAATATTCCTTTGATTTGAACCTGGTCTTTGTTTTCTTTCCTTTTTAAAAATGCTTGCATAAAGTGTTGGTTGGTTTTGTGATCTAGGGCATTTCTCTTACTACTTCTCTTTTTATGACTTTGACAAGGTTATCAAAATGTATGTGACCCATTCTTCTGTGCCATAGCCAACTTTCATCTTCCTTTCCTAGACAACACTTTTCATTTCCAATTTCACTTAACACATATATGTTCCTTGAAGTTCTCGCAGCTGTAGCAATCAATTTTTCTGAACCTTCTTTTCTTATCTCGCACTTTTGTGAATCGAAAGTAACTTTATGACCTTGGTCACACATTTTACTCACACTTAGAAGATTATGTTTCATATCTTCTACTAGTAGAACATTGTATGCCTTTGTATTCTTGTTCCCAATTCTGACTGTGTCTTTTCCAATGTTTTTGGCTGAATCATCATTTCCAAAGGAGACTGATCCATCTCTTTCCTTTTGTAATGTAAGAAACCTGTCTCTATCACCTGTCATGTGTTTTGAACACCCACTGTCAACATACAAACCACGTTTCTTCTTCTTAGCTTGTAGAGTGAGTGTGCAATATTCATTGCTATATTGATCCTGCTTTCTTATCCATGTCTTTTTCTGAGGTTCCTATCTGTGACTATTGTTATTTTGTTGTGGTTCTCCAGGAAGGACTGTCATTCTGAAATCTTTGGCCATGTGTCCAAAATTGTTACATTTGTAACATTCCACTTCAGTGCTCAAAGATTCAAGCCTATTGTAAATTCTTCTCTGTGTTTCACTAGGCCTTCTTGGATAACCCCTTTGTGTATGACTTTCAAATTAGTTTTTGTTCCTATTGTTAGCTCTGCAATTCACAACTTTATGTCCAAAATTATTACATGCATAACATAAACCAAAAAATATAGTTTGATACCCGTGAGTTGAAGATCTTATGAAATGAGGTACTCTTATGAATTCTTCTTCTTCCTGAGGCCTATCTGTCGGTTGTTTATTCTGAAATTTGGATCTTCTCGGTGGAGGAGTGTCCCTATAATCTTCCTATCCCCCTTGATTGTTTCTGCAAATCTTTTTGGATATGTTTCTTTCTCTATTGTTTTGGAGCTTGATCCTTTTTCTGTCTGATTGTATCCAAGTCCAGACTTGTCATGATGAGATTTTGTACTGCTGATAATGTCATCCAAAACTTTTGAGTTGTTTTGCATTTTTTTCTTTTGAAGATCTTTTCTTAATGTGACAATCTTTGCTTCCAAATTTCCAATGATCTTGTCTTTTTCTTCTAGTTATACTTTGATTGCTTATTCAATTCTTTTATCTTCTTCTATTTGAACCTTCAAATTTGTGATCATTTTTTATAGTTCTTGAGTGTCTTCTTTCTTGTCTAGTTCTTCTTGTAGTTTCTTGTTTTTCTTCTTTTCTCTTCTGATAACTTCTATGGCACACATTAATTCCTCTCGGTATTCAAATTCTTCCTCTTCAATTTCTTCTTCAACTTCTTCATATTATTCTTCATCTTCTTCATATTCTTCTTCAGAGTCTTTTTTATCAGAGTCTTCTACTACCATGGATATAACTCTTTCTGTCTCACTGTCACTGACTTCATCTTCATCTAATGATGAGATGTCTTCTTTGGTGCATAATTTGTTCTTGAAAACTTTCTTTGTGGTTCTTTTTCCTTTATATATATTTTTTTCCTTTTGTGTAACCGTCATCATTTCTCTTTTTCTTATAAGGACATTTGTTAGAAAAATGACCAATACCATTTGTTAGGAAGCTTACATATATGCCTATCGTCTGTTCCCTTGTTAAGTCTTTTGACAAAGTTGGCCACTTCTTCATCATATTCCGAGACGTCACTATAGTTGTTATGTTCTTCTTTTTGCCTTCCCTTTTGCTTTGAATTTTTGGATGCTTTGAAGGTTTCTTCTTTTATATCTGGATTTTCCTGTTCAGATCTCATTTCATATGCTGTGAAGATTCCATGTAATTTGTCCATTATTATTGAGTTTAGATCTGATCTTTCTTCTAGTGCTGATATCTTAGGGTCAAATCTCATATGAAGAGATCTTAGTACTTTTTGAACAATTACAGATTCTTTGATTTCTTCTCCCAATCCTATGATTTCATTTATTGTTTCATCAGCTCGTAAAAGTAAGATGCAATATTCTCATCTTCCTTCATCTTAAGTTGTTTGAACTAACCTCTGTAAGTTTGAAGCTTTGTTGCTTTGACTTTTGAATCTCCTTCATAAATATTTTGAAGTTTGTCCCAAATATCTTTAGTGGGTTTACAATGTGCAACTTTGGTGAATATTGTTTCACTAAGACCATTCAGAAGTGTATTTTTGGATTTGGAATTATTCTGACTGAGTTTCACTGCTTTGTCATTTGTTGGCAGAACTGCTGGTGTTGTGTATCCATCTACAATTGATTATCAAATTTCAAATCTCTGTGCCTGCATATATGTTTTCATCCTTATGCTCTAAAATGCATACTTTTGTCCATTGAACTATGGTATTCCATTTTTGTACAAATTGTTGCTCTCCATGATCTACCTGTCAGTGGCTAAACTGATTTCTGAAGGAACCTTCTCTGATACCAATTATTGGATTACTGAGAGGGGGGTGAATCGGTAATAGAGCAATTTAATCCTTTTTAACCATATAATCCATGTGTTATATCAATGTAGCATTATAATCCAATAAATGCAGAGTAAATAAGCAATGAACAAATGAACAATCATACACACACAGTACACCAATGTTTTATGTGGAAACCCAAAGCAGGAGAAAACCACGAAATGGTTTTTCTTATATGTCTTAAAGAACTACATTCATTGGAAGCACCAACTTCCTTTTTTTTCCAGTTGCAACTGGAAGGAGACTCCAACCCCCTTGTTTCTCAAGCTACAACCTGAGGGAAACTCCAACTCCCCTATTCTCTGGCTACAACCAAAAGGAGGCTACAACCCCCTATGTTCTCCAGCTACAATCGGAAGGTGGATACAACCACATGTCATTGCCCCATCCAACCGACCTGAAGTAGAAGCAGAATGATGGAACCAATGTCACACTATCACTGTGAGATATACCATTGTAAACTTGTACCAATAAACCTGAACCATGCATCAACCATGCATCAACCTGTACCTCAACCTATAATCAACCTGTACCATAAACAAGTGCATCAACCATGCACCAACCTGTACCAAACAACCTGTAATCAACCTGTATCATAAAAAAGTGCATCCAACCATGTACCAAGTATGTACCAATCATGTGTCAACTAATCATCAACTATGAATCATCAATATGTACCAACATCATCAACTATACACCTCATGTATGTGCCAACTCATCAACTACTTGTCTCAACCATGTACCCAACATGTATCTTAACCAAAATCCCTCATCAATTTCATCATCCAAATATGATTTGCAACTCTGTAATAGACCTAGTGTATATGATCACATACCTACAAACCTTCCTTAACTTTCACAACAAGAGACTAACATTTTCATCAAACTTTTCTTTAGTCTCACATGAGTAGTTTGGAATTAGTCAACAACTCTAAGTTGAAATAATCATAACTATGTACCTGTAATGAGTAAAGATATGAAAATAGTACACAATGTTATTCAATTTATTTTATGCAATTCCTCCAGGTTTCACTACTTGGAACCTCTCAGAAAAGGAGTTATAGCAAAAATGGCAAACCTTGCTGAATTTTGGCTTCTTCTAGAGAGCGGCATTGTAGAGCGTGCCCTGCACGGAATATTTGTTGAATGGATATGAAAATGTTACACAAAATACCAAAGATGATACTCTAACCAACAGATTTGGTATTAATGAATTTGGATCTATTATGAATAAGTTATGACCTTTTTTACCTGAAACACATGTTTTAGACTAGTTTCAGGACTAGCCACAAACCTTATTTTCGAGGGAGTGTAACTCCAAAAATACAACGACACAAAATCTGAAATGTTTACCACAGATAGTTGGATATGTTTCCTTAATGGCCTATCAATTTTACGGTCTGAATAATTCTAGAAAAAAAATTATTGAGAAAATGGTGAGATGACCTATAAATAACATACCTTAGAAAGCATCATCAAAAGAATTTATCCTCCCTTGAATTTCAACCTTATTTTATTCACCTTCCCTCTGAATCTTGGCTTAGAAAGCCTTTGGTTACTTCAATCACCTATAGATATTCAATATTCTCAAGTGTTATGTAAAATGAGAGAGACTTGCCTCTTATTTATACTCTCCAAGTAGCTTCCTTAGAATCATCTTCTAGGTCACTTTTCCCACTTTCCTTATCTTAAGGTTAACCCACTTCTAATTTCTCCATTAAATTTATTATTTAAATAATTTATTTTGTATTCAATTTGAATTATAGTACAGTCATCACTTCACTTTATTATTTACCTTCTAAAATCTCTTAAACCACTTTGACTACTTTGACCTTTTGTGGCTTCTAGATGACATATGGGGGTCCTCCAATTTCATAAGGCCATAACTCTCAAACCATGAGGATTTATGTGACGTTCCACATACCACCATAAATGGCATGACATGTACTATCCATATACAATATTATTACCTGAAAAATATATCAAAACGCATATCATTATCCATCAAACAAACTTGGGTCCATTACCCAAACCTGGGTTCTCCAACTTCTCATGGTCATAACTCTCTAACCGTGAGGAGTTATGTGACGTTCCACATACCATAGGAATTGCAATGACATGCAATATACATATAGAATAGTATTACCTTAAAATATATTAAAACTCATACCATTATACATGAAACATCCTTGGGTCCATTATCCAAACCTTTGTGCTACCAGAATTCATTACTGGACTTTCTTCAAGGGTTGACATCGATGACAACCAACCTTAATCAACACTCCAAATGTCAAACCCAAATTAAATTAAATAGGTTTTAATTCTTATGCTCTAGAATGCATAATTTGATCCATAAAATTATGGAGCTCTATTTGTAGAAAAATATTTCTATCTATCCATGTGCGCTACAAGGATTCAAATTCCAATGGTTAGAATTTTCCTGAAGGAACCTGCTATGATACTAATTGTTGGCACACTTACTTATACTCATAGGGGTGAATAAGTATAAGATTGTTTTTATTTTCTTACAAAATTTATCAATTTATTACTTTACCAACTATAAACAATTGATGATAAATATATACAACCATAGAATCCAATATTTAATGTGGAAACCAAAATGGGAGAAAAACCACAAAACTTGTCTTTATAATATCATGTAGGTATCAACCTAATGTTACACTATTTGAAGGAACCAACATGCAGAAGGCATCAATATCCTCATTTGAGTACCAAATCAACAATGCATGTAAGAACCAACTTCCAGGAGACACCTATCTCCTTATCTAAGTAAAAACTCTACAACACCTGTTGTTATACCACAAATTGCCACATTGATTGTATTTTTTAGATGGCCTAGCCCTTTAACCTATCTTGAAAAATTAAATCCCATCCGCCTTCATCAAACTCATCCAAAAAAAAAAAATTTGCCATCCATGGGTCATCCGTGTGCAAACCATAGATGTCCACACCTTTCTAGTTTGTAACTCGCGAATTCCCTAAAAAATTATCAAAAAATAAAATATTCCACATTTTCGGGTGGATTTTTTGGTTGGGAACGTTTGCAAACTTACCTTGTCATGTAAACAACAAAATAAAACCACCTCAACCCATTGAGGATATATGAGGTCATGGATGATGAGGACAACCTAGGTGCAATATTATGCTGATGAATTTGCAAGCTTCCCTTTTTTCCTTGATCCTATGAGTAATATCCCCCTCATCTAGAACATGTTTTACAACATTCCTTCCTCTCCCTTATGTGGTTGTAGGGTGTGTTGTTATCCCTTTTGAGATATCTGAGGAAGAGCCACTGTGTTGAGTATATTCTTGAAGGTCTGGTGGAGGAACCTAGGTAGTTTTCTTCGAGGAAATGCCGACAGTTGGAGTCAGGTTGTAACTACCTAGTTATACTGTTATTTCCCTCCATACATATGTAAATTGATTCAATCTATTAATACATGTTAGTTTACCTCATATAGTTGAGTTTTTTCACATCATATATATGTTTTGAATTTGTAACTACCTTTTTTTAGCATAGACTTGGTCTTCTTTTATAGGTTGATATCTATGGAGATCAGGGGTAAATCAAAGGTGGAGAGAAAGGATCAACATCAGACATATGATACAAGGTGTGAGGCCTCTCCTTCTCTCCTCTCCTTTTTTCCTCAATGTTTTAGGATAAAGTGGTAAGTGTGAACACAAACTAATCTCCCTAGTTTCACCCCGAAACTAGAACAAAACAAGACAATATACTAAACTTTCCTTAGATTTCAGTTACCAAATAAGAAGAGGATCCAAAAAAAATATTTTAAATTTTGTAGACCTGGCCTTGCCAATGTGATCCCAGCTCCATCATAAGGATTATGGAGAAGTATCTGCAAAGAAACACAAGCCAAAGAAGACAATAATAACAAAGTCTATTCTATATGAAACTATGTATGTGATGAAGGAATCATACAATATGGACAAATAAAATTCATATAGGAAAGAAACAGTATATATATATATATATATATATATATAGATTAAAGAATGTGGAAGAAAGATATAACCAAATGCCTTGATGTTGTCAGGTTCCTTCCAATAGTTACTTTCTTCCCACACACTTCTAGTCCAATGACTTTTTAGACTGTATGTTTGAAGATACTAACTATAATATCCGAAGACCGATCCCCGAATGTGATTATGAATGTAACTAGTTTTGTAGGATGGTGATTCAAGTAATTATAAGTTGGTAGGATTATTTGTTTATTAGGCCAAAGAGCCTAGATGTTAAAGGCTAGGATCTTGTTTTGTACATGTAAATATTCATATTATTAATATAACAACATCATTTCATGTAGACTGGCCACGAAGAAAGAGTTATGGGGGACTAAGCTCCACTAGGATGGGTAAGGGAAGGGGGCTGAGAGGCTGGAAAGAGGGGCTAAGCATAAGAGCTTAAGTCCAATAGAATAATATATTATTATTCTAAATGTTGTAAGAGGATATTAAATTATCGTAAGTTCCTTTGGGGAGAGGGACAAGTTCCAAGTGGAGAGGAACACACTTCATGAGTGCCATGTGTCAGCCCAGGCACATGCAAATATAAGTGGGAATTCTTACTGTTTTGGGGATCTTTTTCCATTTTTTCATGAGCGCACCCAAAAAGAACGAGGTAACCCTTGAATGCCATTATTGAATTCCAACCACATGAACCTCTACAACAAGCCCAAATTGATATCCTTGCTGCACCTGTAACCTGCGGGTTGCCTGTGTATTGTTCTGTCATTACTGTTCCCATGTACAGTTTCTAATGTTGCCATCACCATTCTCGTGTGTTGAGGAGTGGGAGTGAAGAAGCAGGTTTTCAGGCCCATGGATAGAAGAGGTAGGTTTTCAGGCTTGTGAGCAACTCTTTCCAGGTGAGAGAGTGTGTTGAGTAAGTGATTTCTCCTGGAGGGAGTCCAGTAGCATCTATAGAGCTCTGAGAATTCCTAATTCGGCATGTTGTTGAAGCCTCAGAAAGGGAGGTGAAGCGGTCGATGGACTGTGGGACAGTGAAGGTGTATACTACTGGGGTGGGACAAGCATGTGGGGAATGAGAGTCTATGAGTTGTGGGTGTAAGTGGCTCCTTGGAGGAAATCCTTCCTTATGTACTATGCAACTTCTTGTTGTCCCTTCCTAGCATAGGAATCCCTTTCCCAATGGATTTTAGTCCCATCTTGGGGGTGACCCACTACTGAGAGTGATGAGCAATGTGGTCTAAGGCTGGGAGGTTCATGGAAGGTCTGCACATAGTTGGTGTATTTCAATTGAGAGATAAGTATCTTTTATGTGCTTGATGATTAAATGATGTATTTAAGTGCATGTTTGTGATTCTTGTAATAATATCATGTGTTTCACTGCAGGTATGTTTCCATATTATCTCTTTCATTTCCTGTTAAGTTTATATGTGAATATTTCCGTGAAAGAGCTCTGTTTGAGGTAGCGTGCCCCAAGCTATTGGTGGTTTGTCCGGGGATGTTACAAATTGGTATTAGATCATTTTATGGAGTAGTGTGGCCCAACCTAGGTGGTCAAGGACATTACAAATTGGTATTAGAGCCCATAGTTTCAACAGTGAGCCTAGATGGGTCATGTAAGTGGTTAATGAAACAAAGGTTTCAGAGTGAATTGTTGTCAAAAAGGACAAAATATGAGTTAAGAGTGCCCCTGGGTGCCAAGAGAATATCTTGGTCATTTTATGAAGATCAGGAGGTATAACGATTTAGGGATTGGAAATAGAGAAAGAAACTGTAAAAACCAATGTGTTGGGCCACAAGGTTGGAATTGGGGCGTAGGATTTGCGCGAGGGGAAAGGCCAACTTTTCCAGTCGTCATATCTGGAAAAAGGTGCATGAGAGTTAACCTCCAAGTCCTTTGGACTTCGCAACTTCAACGAAGTTTATGTGTTATAAAGAAAAAGAGGCCGAAGACCGAAGTTTCGAAGTCTCGGAGGGGATCTACACCGTAGATCCAGGGAGAAGTGTTTACCGTTGGATTTGACCAAGGATAGATTGGAGCCATTAGATAAAGCCAAGAGAAGAAGGTAAGGCACAACAGTGAAAAATAGATCTCAATCGTCAGATCTACACATGGGTGGTTGTGATCCATAGATCTCAAAGCCGTTCAAAAATTTGGCATTTGGGAGAAAAAAAGTGTGCTAAGGAGAAAACTCTAGAAGTCCCGAAGTCCATAGTTAATCCATACCATTCGTCAAAATAAAAACGTGTTGAAATATTGGCTTGTTTGGTAATTCGACATTCAGGAGAAACAAAGTGTACTAAGGAAAAAACTCTCGAAGTCCTGAAGTTTGTAGTTAATCTGGACCTTTTGTCAAAAGAAACAAGTGTCGGCATATTGGCTTGTTCATGAATTCGACATTCGGGAGAAACAATGTGTGATAGAGTGAAAAATCCTGAAGTCCCAAAGGTCGGAGTTAATCGAGATCATTTTTCAAAAGAAACACGTGTCGAAAGATTGGCTTGTTAGGGAATTTGAAATTCAGGAGAAACAAGGTATGATAGAGTGAAAAATATTGAAGTCCTATTTGGAGTTCTTCCAGACCGTTCATAAAAGGAGATGCGTGTCAGAAGATTATCTTATTCAGGAGTTTGGTGTTCGGGAGAATTGGAGTGTGCTAGTGTGGAATCTCCCGAAGCCCCGAAGCCCGAAGTCCCAAAGCCGAAGAACATAAGTGGTGTGGCATGATGACATCTCCTATGGTGATGTGGACCTTTCCTAGACATGCCACGTGCCACCACCTTAATTTTTGACATTTTTATTATGTGGACCCCGGAAGGTAAGAAAGTTCAGGAGTTTGGCATTCGGGAAAATTGGAGTGTGCAAGTGTAAAATATTTCGAAGCCCAAAGTATTAAAGTGATGTGGCTTACTAACGTCACCAGGGATGACGTGGACACATGGGATGTGTGCCATGTGTCAATGATTTAAGAACCTTTGGAAGATAGAAATTCCAGTTAGAACGTGACACGTGTCACTCGTCATATTGGGCCATATGTCCACTTCTAGTATTTCTCCACGTGGCACTCCTCTCGAGCATGAGTAGTGGGGCCCCTAATGAATACATAAAGTAGTTAAAACCTTGGTGAAGAATTTAACTAGATTGGGCCCATGTTAACTTCACCCCAGTGGACGCATGGTGCCAAATCGTGAAGTTCAAATACTTTGTACTCCAGAGGAAAGGTGTTACAGTTAACAATGAGTAGAGAACTCCTGAAGCTCGAAGATAATCTCAACCGTTGGTCATGGGGGATGTGTGGCATCATTTCCCAAGGTCTGGAGACTTGAAACTCTGAAAGAAATATATCATGATTGAGTGGGAGGAAGAAATCCTTCGAAGTCTCAGAACCCTGAAGCTTCGAATTCCTGGAGCCAGGAAGTCCCGAAGCAGCGGATGTGATGTGGAATGATGACATCACCTAGGTGATGTGGATCTCCCCTAGGCATGCCAGGTGTCATATGACTTTGTACTTGGCAACAACTACAACAGTCCAGAGACTTGGCACTCTGAAAGGATTGAGAGTATGGATAGCCCAGAACTCCCGAAGCCCAGAGTTCCATAGTAAATATCAGTCGTTGGATGATGGGGAGCTGAGGACCATTTATCCACCCCACTTCGCAAGTTTTCCAATGCGACACTCCAAGAGATTTTTTGTAATGTTCTTTGGAAACTGTTGAAGCCCGGAGTCCCGGAGCTCCTATCCACTGTAGACCTAAATAGGGAATGTGGACTGTGGATCCACAGTCCTTCGTGAGTTCACCAGTTCAATGTTCTATGATGTCTGTGATGTGCGAAAAAAGGAAACCTCCGAAGCTCCGAAGCCCCTAAGTTCCAAGGCTCCAGAGAAGTGCCCAACTATTAGCACTTGGTCACAGTCATGGTCACATGTGAATTAAGGGCTGAAGAAAAAGGGGCTAGCACCCGAAAGTGAATTGTAGAATAGAACATGGCTCGGAGATAGAGCTGTGGGGATTCTTGATTGACCAAAGACACGAAGAAAATGGAGTCTGATATTCTTTTGTTGAATCAGATTGTTTAAGTTATTCTAAAAAATTATTAATTCTAATAGCCTAGCAAAATTCGGTTGACGACACATTTTGCAGAGTTAACAATTGTGAGAACCAAACCAAATTGTTACATAGTGCACAGTAATGGAGGAGGCACAAGACGCTTACATTCTAGAGAATGAAGTTAGAGGAATGGATGTCCATTTGGGATTTGAAGGAATAAACTCTAATGGGCATGGAGAAGAAATAGATAAATACGTGAGCATGATGAAAATCATTAAAAATTTGCAAAAATATGTCCAAATTCACCGGGAAGATAATGAAAGGCTTAAAAATCCAAGTGGTAATAAGAAGACTTAAATATGAACTTAATGCAGAGCCTGGAAAAAAATGAAAATAATTTGGATAACGAAAATGGATCCAACTAATCAGGGAGCCATAGGTCCCCTGATGAGGAAAGAAGAGAAATAAGTCGTAAAAGACATCATCAACACTACTAAAGGCATTCCAAAAGGAGGCCACACAATAGTTCATGTCCATATCCTACCAAAAAGCATAGGAGATTTGAAGTGGATGAACTGAAGGGTGAAATGAATAAGGTCAAAAATCATAATTTTGATGGAGATCACTAGAAAGATGAAGAGGTTGAGACATGGCTACTTGGCATGAGGAAATATTTCCAATTGTGTAATTATTCCTCTCATGCAAAAGGAATAATTGCAATCTATCAGCTGAAAGGAAAGGCATCCATGTGGTGGGATCAGCTTGTGTAAGTGCAACACATCATAGAGAAGGATGTCACATGGAAGGAATTCAAGAAACATTTTGAAAATAAGTACTTAAACAAGAGATACTATGACAAGAAGATGAAAGAGTTATTTTAACTTAAATTGGGCAGCATGACTATAGATGAATATGAAAGGAGATTTCAAGAGTTGTTGAAGTATTTCCATTTCATTAAGGATGAGATAGTCAAGACCCAAAGATATATGAGTGGGTTGCCATCTTTTATTAGTGACAAAATCCAGTATGATGATCCTAAAACTATGGAAGAAACCATAAGGAAGGAAAAATGTTTATATGATCAACATAGGGGAAATTCTACTTTCCAAAGATATTGGGAAGACAAGAGGAATTGTAAGGAGCAGAGGCAGAAGGGGAGACAACCACCATCTTTCAGAAATAGTCCTCAAGGACAACCAGTTTTGAGGGAGCCCAAGATGGTTGAAGTAGGTGGGAAAAGGCCAATGAATAAACCTATGCAATGTTGGTGATGTAATGGAGATCATAAGTATAGAGATTTCCCTCACAGAAAGGACAAGGTGAGATTTGTTCACAATGTTCAATAAGAAGAAACAATGGAGGAAATGGGTAGAAGAGCACCAATGATCTATGTAGCCCTAGACAACAAGCAAGCTGAGTTTCAATCACACATGATTGAAGTCGAAGGTATGATCAATAACCATGACTTTTACTATTTTAATTGATTCGGGGGATAGTCATAGCTATATAGATCCTAAGGTAGTGGAAATATTTAAATTACCAAGAAGCAAGCATGGGAAATATTGGCTGGTGCGGCTGGCTACAGGAGCTAAGAGAAAGGTTGTTGAGTTGGTTAAATCATGTTTAGTGGGCATGAACAGACTGAGTACCAAGGAAGATTTGAACATCTTTCCTTTTGGATCATATGATTGCCTAGTTGGTATCGATTGGTTTGACCAACACCATGCAATATTAGACTGTCATAACAAGGCATTCACTTGCTTGGATGAGGAAGGAAATCATAGAATAGTCCAAGGAATTCCTAGGGCAGTTACTGTCTGGGAAATCTCAGTAATGCAGTTAAAGAAGTGTTATTGGAAGGGCTGCCAAATATTTGCAGCCCATATGGATGAATCACCTAAGGATAAGGTGCCAAAATTGTAGGATTATGTAGTCTTGAAATATTTTGAGGATTTGTTCAAGGAGATACCAAGGCCACCTCCAAAGAGAGGTATTGATTTCTCTATACATTTGATGCCTGGGGCAGATCCAATATCAAAGACTCCCTATCGGATGAGCACACCAGAACTGAAAGAACTGCAAATGCAGCTTGAAGAACTTTTAAATAAGGGGTACATATGCCCAAGTGTGTCACCTTGGGGTGCCCCAATGTTATTTGTGAAGAAGAAATATGGGACCTTGATGTTGTGCATTGACTTCAGGCAGTTAAATAAAGTAACTATAAAGAACAAGTATCCTCTACCAAGGATTGATGATCTCTTCGATCAGTTGAAGGATGCAAGGATATTTTCAAAGAGAGATCTCAGGTCAAGATGCTCTCAGGTAAGGATTAGAGATGAAGACATCAACAAGACTACCTTAATGACAAGGTATGGTCATTATGAGTTCACAGTGGTGCCATTTGGGTATCAAATGCACCAATTATTTTCATGTGCTTAATTAATGGTGTTTTTCGAGAATATTTAAACAAGTTTGTCATTGTATTTTTGGATGGCATCCTTGTATATTCCAAGACAGAAGAAGAGCATGAGAAACACTTGAATATGGTGTTACAGGTGCTAAGAGAGCACCAACTATTTGCTAAATTGAGAAAGTGCTCATTTTTCCAAAATCAAATTCACTATTTGGGGCATATAATATTCGAAGAGGGAATAACAATAGACCCCAAAAATATTGAAGCCATTAAAGGGTGGACAACACCTAAGAATGTGAAAGAAGTCAAATATTTCATGGTTCTAGCTGGCTACAATAGGATATTGATTGCATGATTTTTTAGGATTGCTCACCCAATCACTTTCTTGCAAAGAAAAGGGGTAAAATTTCAATGGAAAAAAGAGTGTGAAAATATCTTCCGACAATTGAAGCATTTGTTAACCAGTGCTCCAATTCTGAAGATTGCAGATGTGGATGAAGAATTTGTGGTTTGCATAGACGCATGCAAAGAAGGACTGGGTGGAGTCCTCAGTTAGAATGGGTTTGTGATATGTTTTGAATCCAGGAAATTGAAAGAGAATGAAAGGCTCTACGCCACTCATGGTTTGGAGTAGGCAGCCATAGTACACACCTTAAATAAATGGAGACACTACCTCATGGGAAAGAGGTTTGAGCTGAGAATAGACCATAATGGTATGAAATATTTTTTTGATCAACCTACTTTAAGTTCCAAGTAGAGAAGATGGTTGGAATTCCTTTGTGAATATGAATTTGATATCAAACACATCAAAGAAAAGGAGAACAAAGTGGTTGATGCACTCAGCAAGAGAGTGCATAAACTACATGCTACAACCATCAACATGTATCGAACCGATATTAAAGACAAAATTTTGGATGATGCAAAAGTAGATATGAAGTACATGGAAATGGTAACAAAGTTACAACAAGGTAAGATGCTACGAAAAATAGAAGATTATAGATTGGAAGTTGATGGAATACTCCTGTACAGGAGCAACATTTATGTACCCAGTTCTCATGAGTTGAGTAGTATGATATTGAAAGAGATGCATAGTGTGCCTTATGTTGGGCACCCTGGATATCAGAAAATAGTGGTAGCAGTCAAGAGGCATTACTACTGGCCAGGCATGAAGAAAGAAATTGTAGATTACATTGCTAGATGTATGGAGAGTCAAAGGGTCAAATCTGAGCATAGACACCCAACTGGGTTGCTACAACCATTACCTATCCCTGAGTGGAAGTGGGAAGTGGTGACAATGGATTTCATCACAGGATTACCCAGAACAAACAAGCAACATGATTCCATCATGGTGGTGGTGGATAAGCTTACGAAGGTTGCCATTTTATTCCCTTGAAGA
Organism: Picea engelmannii; assembly: GCA_009831015.1. Classification (NCBI taxonomy): domain Eukaryota; kingdom Viridiplantae; phylum Streptophyta; class Pinopsida; order Pinales; family Pinaceae; genus Picea; species Picea engelmannii. The sequence continues at coordinate 32,426 of ML782260.1, forward strand.
CTACTCACACGACATATAATGTTGCTAATATTTATATGAGGGAAATATCACGATTGCACGGTATTCCCAAGACAATTGTGTTTGACAGAGACACAAAATTTACCTCAAAGTTTTGGAGAGGATTATTCAAGGGGTTTGGAACGAACCTGAACTTCAGCACAACTTATCTATTGGTTGTGGAGCCTGATTATCTTCCTGATTCAGAGGTCCTTGCTTTCAGCCGTGTTTATACCCCATGAAGTATTTACACCCCATAAGTATGTACACTCTTCCACGCGGGGGAGTGCAGAGGGGGGGTACCCCCTCTGCGGGGTCCAGGGGGGCTATCCCCCTGGTTGGGGGGTCTGGTGGAACGCGGGCCCCCAGCGGGGGTTCGGGGGTGAAGCCCTCGATGCAAAAATTTCCTTGTAAAAGTATATTGTAATTTCATTGTAAATCTGGACCGTTCATTATAAGGTTGCAGATCTAATGGTAGAGATTATCTTAGGGTTTTTTTCCCTAGAAGGAAACCCTCTTTTATGAGGGAAATGTATCGCGGCTATGGTTGATGGTGAATATTGTATTCTGAGAGAGGAGACTGTGAGAGAAATAAGAGGAAGTTACATCGGGTTTTGCTGTAGGTTGTATCCCTTCATTTGCTGAATAATAATAAAGGAAGGACCTAGAAATTTCTCTAGTGGATGTAGCCCACACTAGGTGAACCACGTAAATCTGTGTCTCTCTTGTATTGTGTGTCTTCTGTGTTTTGTTTTTGCATTTGTTTTTATTTTATTGCTCCGCGGTCCTATTTTTCTAACATTATCATCCCGAGTCTGATGGACAAACAGAAAGACTAAATCAAGTGATAGAAGATATGTTAAGAATGTATGTGATGGAAAAACCATCCAGATGGGAATACTACCTACACTTGGTAGAGTTTTCTTACAAAAATGGGTACCAAGAATCATTGAATATGAGCCCATTTGAGGCAGTTAATGGAAAAAAGTGCAACACACAAATAAGCTGGGACAACCCAGTTGATAGAGAAATAATTGGGCCAAGTTTCTAAGGGAAATGGAAGAGTAATTGTTAAAGATTAAGCAAAATTTGAAGGCTAACCAAGATAGGCAGAAAATCTATTTTGACAAAGGAAAAACCCTTAGGGAGTTTAAAGTGGGTGATCATGTTTTTTTGAAGGTGAAAGCCAACAAAAGTTCCCTTAAGTTGGGAAACTGTTCCAAGTTGTAAGCCAGATATTGTGGACCATTTGAAATTATGGAAAGGATTGGACCAGTAGATTTTATGCTTGCATTGCCTACCTTCATGACTATTCATAACTGTTATAACCCTAAAATGCACTATACAGGTTTACCTGGCATCAGGCCAACTCATGCCTCTTCCTAGCCAAAGCCATGTTGAGTATTTCCTCAAAAAAACCACTTAAAACAAACAACCCGCGCCCTAACTTCTCACTGGGCGCGGGCAAGCGCTTGCTGTCCTCTTACTGCACGCGGGTATCCGCGGGCTAGCCCAAAACAGCCCGCGAGTACCTAACAATGCAAAAACTCAGGGAAGTTTCCACCGAGACTCGGGGATTTTTGTCAGTTAACTGAAACTCTCCGCCATGCATGGCCGATATTTCGACTAAAACCCTAGCTCTTCCTAGCCTATAAAAGGAGGGGTAGGGGTACTAGTCAAAAGAGGAAAAAATATAGTAAAGGAACTCTGCCAAATTGCCAAGCCAGTTTTGTCCCAACCCTTTAGCTTTGCCTCAAGCTTTAGGAGAACTCAAGAAGCAACAGTTGGAGGACAGAAAAGAAAAGGAAGAGCCCAGGATCAGAATCGTGGAACGGTGACCGGCCTCAGAAATCATTGTAAGTTGATTTGTATTGAAGTTAATGAAAAAAGATACTTTTCCCGTCCCGCATACATAAGTCTTATCTGTGATATTTGATTTATGTTTT
>ML782260.1:49936-100389 GCA_009831015.1 Picea engelmannii
CCTGTTCTCTGATTGCAAGATAGTTGTTTTTACCCATTGCAATGTTATTTTAAATGTAATCCAGGATTCTTAATTTGAACCATAAAAGAATTGCAATAGGGAGATTACTTTCCTGTGATTCAATCCAGAGCTTCAGTTCATTCTAGCAAGAATAGATAGAATGATTTTCTTTACTACAACACTAAGTGCTTTTGGAATTGAGCATATATAGTGCGCAGCTACCTTTGAAACAAAAGACTTCCCTGGGTTGATAATTTATGTTTCACTTGGTTGTTTGAATTTAATTAAGCAATTATAGTGACCAACAATCATGTGTTTCACTGCATGTATGTTTCCATATTATCTCTTTCATTTCCTGTTAAGTTTATATGCGAATATTTCTGCAAAAGAGCTATGTCTGAAGTAGCATTCCCCGGGCTTCTGGTGGTTTGGCCAGGGATTTTACAAATTGGTATCAAAGAATTTTATGGAGTAGCATGGTCGGATGTGGGTGGTCGGGGACGTTACGCTAACAATCTATTTTGATAACATAAATCAGAAGCCCTTCTCAAAAGTTATTCTCCAGGTTGACACAAAAAATATTAAATCCAAGCTAGCTAACTTTCCCCAAGAGAACTCCCCTCCTTTTATAAGATGAAAAGGATAGGGTGAGGAGGTTAGGGTGATCCCATGAGATCAGGGATGTGACTCAGATCCAAACTGATCAGAGGCCAACTCACCCTTGCAGCTTATGTTCTAGAATCATCGAGAAGATTCTATTTTTCTTCGCACGGGAAATAGTCCCACCCTTAACACTGAGAAAAATATGATGATGTCGCATGCCACTATGGTGAAACCTAAATCAATCCTAGATCATCACACCCTTAACACGGAGAAATGTGTGACAATCCTTATTTACAAGTTTTTTCACAAAAGAAAAGACAATTTCTTCTCTCTAGGAAAGACCATCTTCATTGTTCTTCGAGGATTAAGGAAATTGATCCTTCTAAAGACAAAGGATAGGTTTACATCATTAACAGTCATAGGGGTGAAAAAAATAATGTGTAACAGTAATCCCCCCAACATATGAAGTTACAACAAAGTGATAGCTGAAATACTTTGTCGAGTGTGTGTTAGGAACAAGGAACACGTCAGTCGGAAACCTGCCAACAAACAAGGAAATATAGTACAATTTTATATCATTATTGAGGTATCCATTCCCATAATCAGACTACGAATGAATCAAAGCATAAATTCCAACATGCCAAGATCCATGTCAAGTAAGACAGGTCATGGACACCAAACATATACTATGGATTCATGCCATTATGACTCAAATCTTAACATAGCCACCAAAAATACAATGTGGATCTATGTGTTAAAGACTCAAATTTGAACATAGCCATGAGACATACACTATGTATCTATGCAATAGTACAATATGAATATACTCCAATGCAACTTGAATATGTCAGAAAATATCCAGGGTCTTCATCTCCACCAATCTATAGTACGAATCTAACCATGTGAATACATGTGCTGAAGTTGAACATGGTAGAAATCACTTGATTATCAGTCATTAGTGAATATCATTAACAAGTGTGAGGGAAATCACCATTAATGTCAATGGATCCCAAGGTACACTAGTACAATCCAACGGGTGTGAATTTATGAGTTGAAGTCGAACAATCGACGGAATCTCCCGATCAGGAGTCAATAATAAAAACCCACTGTCTAAAGTGAGAAAACCTGACATTGAGGCATGCAAGTTCCAAGGCACCAATTTGTTTCTAAGTCTAATTCCTGGATAACGAGTTGAAGTCGGCAGGAAAATACTCGTCATCGGAGGGCCTTAATGTATCCCCCATCAATGACATGAAATAGGTAACAAGATTTGAAGTAGATAAAAGTAACAAGTGATCCAGGACTGACTCTGAGATTCCCGACGCAATAGAATTCTCAAGGACTACATAAATGGCCAATGCAATAGAAGGCTTTCTGGGTTGAACTTATCTTTGAACATATTGATGACACAACAATTGTCTTGGAAACACTGACTCAACAACAGGGATCACAGACTAATTTGTAATTTTATAAAGGAGTAGATTAAAAGACAAGTGCATTTTCCAACCTAGACATAAAGAGAGTGAAAGGGTGTCATGTTCAAAAGAGACTCACTTCCATAGAATACAGGTTTAGACACATTTCTTTCCCAAATTTCCCCCACCATTTCTGGCGAGTACCCCTTTATTTTTACACAAGCTTTAGGAGGATAACATATGCTTGAACTGTAAGCTCATCCTTCGAATGAGTCCCTCGGAGTACGTTTAACGAACCCTAGGAAGGAGTGGTTTGGTCCCATATGGGCCTTTCGATGTTTGTTTTATGATTCCAAATAAAGTAAACTTTGTGGTTTTTCATATTTAGAGAGGCTAGAAAACACTTAAAGGAAACTCCAAAATGTCCTTTTTCGTAAAATAGTCTGGTGAGACCGAAAAAGAGATAATCTACCACTAAACAGAAGTTCTCTTCAAATACTTTAACGAGCTTGAAAAGAACAAGATCGCTTGGAAATATTTTCATGTTTAGAGGGTCTGAAAATAGCTTAAAGGGAACTCCAGGGGGTTCCTTTTTCCTTTAACTTTTACGAGTTTGAAAAAGTGATAAAAGTATACTCATAAATCTTTTCATGTTTAGAGAGTCTGAAAAGAGCTTAAAGGGAACTCCAAGGGATTCCTTTTTTGTATAACCTTTACGAGTCTGAAAAAGTGATAAAAGTTTACTCGGTTACATTCTCAGGTATTTACGAGCATGAGAAAGAACAAAGACTAGGCTCGGGATTTTTTTCATTTTCATGCAAGCTTAAATATATATATATATATATATATATATATATATGCTTGTGATAGACTTTATTTTTTATACAATCTTAAAACTAAACAAAACTATTCTTGGACATGGTTTCATTTTTACACAAGCTTGAACCAGAGGAAAATATGCTTTCCCCCAACTTAAAAATCTAGTGGCTTAACTCCATCATGAATTCTAGAGGTTGTAGGAAAATGCCCCCCAAGATTCATTTTGTCCAACTGCAAAGGTGAGTGAAATGAAGCTTCAAATACTAGACGAAAAACTTGACTCAAACAAAGAGGGGGGAAATCTATTTCATTTTTAACGAGCTTGACACAACAACAGGGACTATGCTTGAGATGGGTTGTTTTATTTTTTTAACGAGCTTGACACAGGAAAAGAACTATGCTCGTAATCTTTGTTTCATTTTTTAACGAGGTTTCCATAGAGAAAAAAAAACTATCCTTGTAAGTTTTGTTTCATTGTTTAATGAGGTTTCCATAGAGATTCAAAACTATCCTCATAGCTAGTTTCATTTTTTTAACGATCTTGAAATAAAAAAAACCATGCTCAAATCTCTCCTCTTGATCATGGCTTCCAAGAGGACAATGCTCTGGAAGGACACCATGTCAAGGGACAAAACTTGTTCATGGCTTCCAAGAGATATTCATTTGATGGAAGAAACACACTATGGAAGGAACACATGTCAAGGGTCACGATAGGGGTAAGGAGATCAGGATGTAAAATCCCTATCGAAGAGATCACCATGTCAACTGTCGGATCTAAGTCATAAGTGACTGAGCATACACTGGTAGGATCATCTTCATCGACAACTCAAGGCATGGGATACAACACCACATAATTGACCTGTGGCAGGGGTGATGCCATCTACATACAAGAATCATTCAGGGAGGTCGTTGGGTTGGTAATCAAGTTAGGACCAATGTATAAAAGTTGCCCGATAGTCACAATTCTTCCATCGTGAGGGAAATTTATCACACGAAAAAGAGTGGACATGATAGCTTTCCTTGCATAGACATAATCTCACCCAAGGAGTAAATCAAAATCCAAGGGGTCTTGGACTACCATAACATCAATAAATATAGTTTTCCCTCCCAAAGTAACAGGAAACTAAGGAAGGGTCCCTAAAGGTTTATTGGTTCTTTTGTTAAAATCTAACAAATTCTACGTAACCAACACAAGTTGAGGACAACCCAAATCTTGCCAAATGATAGAGGAAAAAATACTAACGGAAGCAACTTCGTCTATAAGCTTCTGAGGAATGTCTCGACCACAAACCTATACTATAATATTGAAAGGAATGTGAGAGGGAAGATGAGATCCAATTAGCGCACCCCAATAAAAAAGGATGGCCTCATTACTTGGAGGGGGTTCGATGGGAGAAGGAGGAATTCCCCCTAGCATGGTAGATTATGTATCAACAAGAAAAACATGAGAAGTATCAAGCTTAATCTCTAGCAGGAGAGTAGGATCGGTTGATGACATGATTAGATCGACCTCTTGGGTTTCATTCTCCAAGGGGATAATGGGGTCGAAGGATGGAAAGGAATCGACTACTTGGGTTTTTCTCTCTAACGGGAGAGTGGGATTGGCTGAGGATGGGATCAGAGTGACCATTTTGTCAACTATTTCAACTAGGGACGTGACCATATTAACTACTTGATCAACCAGACTGATTGATGAAGGGACCATATCGATCATTCCATCAACTATAGGTGGGTCGAGAGAAAGTGCAGTAAGAAGCCGAAAGTTGAGACTAGGAAACAATCATGTCTTCCAGTAATTTTGAGGCTTCGTTCATATGAGGGAAAAGGTGAGTTTGATGAGTCCCTCTGCACAACCTACATGGAATCTTGACTCTACTTTTCTTCTTCCCAACGGTATCCTGACTAGTTGACTGGAGGTCATCAACATGTTTTTCAAAGGCCGATGACATGGGTTGGCAATGGTGTGTAGAACATGCTTCTATAACCTTGGATAGACTAGGGAAATCATTAAGAAAATGGATACCCTTACAAAGCCTGCAAGGGTACTTGGGCTTACGGGTTGTTTGGGTGATCTTGGCATCATCAACACTCCCAACATGATTATCAGTAACTGGTTGTTTTCCAACATGTATGGTAGTGGTTGGAAGTTTGAACCCTTGCTTATTTTTCTTCTTCTTAATATTCATTTTCTTCTTCTTCTTATCCACCGAGTTACTAGCTCCAGAGCTTTCACTCGACGAAGAAGATGAAATAGAAGAAGACCTTGCAAGTGAAGAAGGAGAGGAAGATTGTACTAGTGAAGAAGGTGAAGGATCAACATGAGGTTGATGTTCTTGGGGGGAAGTGGTTACAACTGAATCACTTGCTCCATTCGAGATTACCTAAGTGGAAAACAACCATACCAGTAATGAAATTGTGAGACATGGAAGGCTCAAAGTAGTGATGTAAGGAGGACCAACGTTTCCATAATAAAGAAAAACAAAAGGTTCCCTTGGAGAAGGGTTTTCTTCATTGGTCATTCCGGGAACTGACATCATTAAAACACAGATCCAAACCTGATTCTGCTCGAGAAAAAATACAACACACGCTAAAAATCTGGGAAGAAAGAAAACAAACAAGACCTTCTCACAATGAACGCACTAGTTGGTGATGAAATACAACATCGTGGGAACAATTTAAGAAGTGGATGAGATAGAGCGAGTGGAAAAGTTATGTTGATGACCTTCTTAACAGAATTACACCTTGGTGCAATCTTCGACACAATAAACGTGGATTTACCCTCCAAGGAGCCCAATTTATTTTGGACAATGTCGATTCCAGGTACAACAAAGACTTTCCCCTTCATTGTCACCTTGTATAGTAAACCTAAAGAAAGGCCACTAAGGTTACCAAATACACCAGTGATTCCTAGGGAAATAGTCGATAGTCTGATATACATGCAAGGGAAGGGTAACTGAGCCCGAAATCGACTTGAGAAGGCCCACAAAGGGTTGTTTTCTCAAGTGACCCCAAATAATACATGAAACCACTACACTAGGACCAACAAAGTAGGGTTAGTAACTTTGTTGGCCTTAATGCGACCTCGTGATTGACCCTTGTGTGAGAAGGGCTTCCCAGGAGAAAATGTAGTAAATGGATTCCACCACTCCCTAACTCAAGATTCTATGTTTGTTTACATCTTTGGAAATCTATAATTCACACCTATTCCAAATCCCTACAACTAATATAATGTAGGTTGCAAAGATCCCTATAAATAAAAGTTTCTAGGTAGATTTTAATTAACACGTAAAATAATGTGTAACACTTAAAGTAATTATTTTCTTATAACATTGTTGTGCATGAGGGTGGATTTTTTCTTTTACATATGGTCACACTCTCTTGTGACATGACCCAAGGTCACAGGGGAAACATCCTGTAACATGATTGTTTACCATACTGGAGATCTCTTCTCCTAGTTTGTTTCGGTATTAGGGTGTCTCATGTTGTCTTTGATTTTTGTAACTTTTCCTATTTTCTGGGATGTTCTTTCAAAGCTTTTTCCATCTAGAAAATTTTTCTAATTTTCTGGAAGCCTCCTTCTAGATTGCATTTTTGTTTTTCAATTTTTACTAATCCATCGATGATTTGTACCTTTAAGAGTCATGGATATCCATGATTTTCCTTTGTATGACCTACAAATGTCCACTAGTACTAGTCTACATAGTTGTGGATCTATGTAACAAAGTTGATTTTTGAGTCTTTCGCTTAGTTTGGAGGATCTGGTTTGGTTCTTCAGTACAATATGAGCCTGTTGGGTTTGCTTTTTCCTTTGATTGTTGTGTTAAGTCTCTGAAAACTCTCAAATCATATAAAAGATATCTCTTTTGGTTAGGTTAGTCTTTTGGTTATAAGGTTCTTTAGGTTGGTCGATATTTGAGTTGTGGACTATTGGGATTAGTTTTCAATTGATTGCTACATTCCAGAGATTTTTAACTATTTGCTTTCTTCCTCTTTATCTTTCTTCCCTTTTTTCATAAAAGAAAAAGAAAAAATGCATCTCATTTTCATTTCATTTCTTTTAGTAACAAAAAAGACAAACACAACTTGATTGTTAGTCATCCTTTATGTTGATCCATTTCCTTTGAAATTTTCAGGAAAGGAGTCTTTCTTATTAGCACTCATGTATTTAGGAACTTTGTTTTCTTTGATAGTTGTTGGTTTTGGTTATAGTGTCCTTCCATGAAAGAAAACAAATCTTGTTTGCAATTTTTTTGTACTTGGTGTTGCATTGCTTTCAAAAGAGTATTTTAGGTTGGATTGCAAAGTGATTCAAAATCTTGCATACAAGAAAAGTATATTACTTTCATTTTCAAAAGTATAAAAGAAAAGAGTTTGTTTTCATCTGAAGCGTTGTTAGTGCTTTTAATTTTCAGTTAATAAACGACATTTTTCTATGTGTCCTTAAATTTTTTTTTTTTCTTTGGGTTTGTCAAAACATCATCTAAGTTTCATGCATAACCCTTCTGAGTAAGTAACAACCAATAAATTGAACGCTAAATAAAATTTATTAAACATTTTCCATTCCAATAGAATACACAAACAAGTGTAGACTAAGGCCTTGGTTCATGTATGAAAGTAAATTTATCCAAGGCAAGAAAATAAACTTAGGATCCTAAGATACATAGTGGAAAATATAACTGTCGTGTAGGTGTGAACGAGAAACTTCTCTCACACAGGAGCTAAGCACGTGGTTGCATAAGGGAGAGCCAAAGAGATAACCCCTCCAAAGATTAACCAAGCATAGTGGAGAGATCGTATATTGGGGGTTTTGTTAGTTCCCTTACCTCTCTAAGAGGTGGTGCTTTTGATACTTCGGGATTTGTTACCATTCCCATACGTTCGATCCTGACTTTCGATTGTTCCCTCAGATGTTGAATACGAGTTGGTAACCATAGTTTCTCTTCCTAGGGTTGTCAGAGGTGGCTACAGGAGTTTGATATGGTACCCGGGTGATCTGAAAATGAGAGGTTTTACTGAAAAGCTTTGCAAGTTAAGTTTATGTACTTTATGCACCAGATCGATAAGAATACGAAAAACATAAAATTTACAAATTGTTGTAGAATAACAATTATGAAGTGTGGACTTTAAAGAAGAATATAAATTGTTGAATAAGGAGAATAGCAACATAAATAAACAAGAGATAAATATACATGATTGTTAACGGAGTTCACCCAATGATGGCTACGTCTCTGAGTCCCGCTTCCAATGGTGACCACTTTATTGCTCTCTCCAAATACTCATTACATCAATAAGAAGCTTGCAATCTATTGCAAAAGCTCTCTAATTTGTTGCATACATGATCTCCATAAACAAATTTGCTCTGCTCTAAAAAAGACTCAATAACCCTTAAAAAAAAAAAAATTCACGTTATATTGGAAAAATACCCTTGCTTAAATAGCAAAAGAATCTTAACTAAATTGGAACTAGATCCACTTTCATGGGATAGGATCCACTTTAGGTGGATAATATCCAAACTATATCCCAAAATATCTTTAAATAATCCCATTTCCATTTTAGTGGGCTTATCCACTTTAATGGCCACAAAATGTATGATTTTAAAAATAACCATATAATAAATAATTCCTCCACTTTATCATATTCAAATATGAGTCAAATCTAAATATGGAACCACGTTCCTTTTTCCATATGGGTTGAATCTTAATAATATGTTTTTAAACTCCATATAAAATATAGTGGCACAATATGTGGGTAACGCATCTTTTATGATTAATAACAAACCATAATATATATTATGTTTCAAAACCCATTTTTGGCATATGAATAAATAGTGGCATCTAATCTGGTGTATCCACCAAATAATATGGTCTCCCCCTTTATCAAATCACGTGAACCTTTTTTAATGGACTTTGCTCCATTTGTTTAAATACCATTTAAAATATTTAATGCCATAAACTCCCGTGGACAAATATTAAATTCGAATCCATAGAGTATGGGATATTTAAAGCAGCATGACCAAGCTATATTATGTTAAGGATAAATAAAATAGCGCCACACTTATTTATCAAGTAACTTGTTGCCATTGTGTTTAGCGCACTATGTTGAAGACCTTGTGTTGAAGAGGTTGTATGTTCGGATCAAAAATCTAGGGTGCCACGTGGCATTGTTTGGTTGGACTGTTCAATTTACTCGCACAGTCACTTGCTAACTCGACTTCCTAGTCTGCCTTTTCCATTGCCATGTTTTATCTTCAGGCTGCCACGTCACGTTTGATTGTTGACTTTTTCTTTGTTTGAAAAAAGATTCTAACTACAATAACTTTCGCATGCGGACTCAGATTTTTTATCTGTTTACGTCACCAGAAATCTTGCGACGAGAACTTCGCGATGTTGTATATTTCATAATCATTGGAAAACTTTGATTTTTGAGCATTTCAAATCCTCCTAGATCAAGTCTCCTCACTGGAAGCTTTTGGACCACCAAAACCCTGATTTTACTTAGGTAAGAAGAGAGGGTATGGCCTCCCCACTTGTCTTGTATCATCCATCCTTTCTTCTTGGACAACAATCACCCGACTGACCATAACAAACATGAAAATTGTGATGGCATTGTTCATCAAAGTAATCATCCCATCTATTGCACAATCATTTACATTCTTTGTCGCATCTACCATCCATACACCACTGAATAGCATCAAACTAAACAACTATATTGAATATGTGAATGAGAATGAAAAAACATGCTTCCTCTTCTGAACAGGAACAATAACCAAAGTATGCACATGAACCTCATGTTGTACTTCTTGTGACACTTGATGATTGTTAGAAACATACTTAAACATTTAATGTTTAGCATCACTTTCTTTCTGATTTGTTACAGACATGAGTGTTAAACTCTTGCTTGCATTTACAATTCTTTTTAACTATTGTAACACACCCACGAAGGGGCAAAGGAAAATAAGAGTAGATTAAATTTTGTCCTCCTTATAGGAACATATCCTCTTACTCTCTACGGGTTCTAATTTGGAAAGTCCAGGACTCAGCTCGAGCCTCCAGTCAAGATTCTTCGAGTCTAAATCAAACGAGACTTTGAGACCATGATAGTCTCACCTCTAAATCAGACACAGGCCCTTTCAGCCTCTGTTGCAGGTCTTATGATACCCGTGACCTTTTCCTTTGCGCTTTAGCGAAGGCTTGGAGTTGGTGTTAGCCCCTGTTATAAGAAAAATTTGTCTGTTGGGACAGATCCGACCTATCTGGCTGTGTAGCCAGTTATAGCCTCTTTGATAGCTCGGTATGAGACAAAGACTGCCCACACCTTAGGTGTTCCTTTGCCTGAGGCGGTAAAGAAGGGGAAAAAGAAAGGTGAAAGACTTACAAGAAGTCGTTCTCAGGACCACCCACCCTAGGTGTTATCCTTCCTTAGCTTCCTGGATGGCCAAAATGGCCTTGGGGGTGAAAATTATGGGCAATGGGATGAAAATGAGCTTTCTAAATTTTAGGACAGTGAACTAAATAAAGAAGACAACGAGTTGTTCACTTGTTTAAAGCGTTGGAAACTGCCCCAGAATGGGTCCCTGGGATAAACCGGTGTCCTGGATAATTAACCAATGAATGTATTGAGTAAAAGGATGTGAAACAAGGGTGAAAAGAGGGACTAAAATCTAAAACCAAGTACTTTTAAATGGCTGTAAATTGCGAACACCAAGCTGTTCGAAGCTTTCAAGACAGGGAAACCTCAGAATGGCTTGATACCCCCCGAGGTGACCCGGGAAGTGATCTCGGAAGGTTGTTAAATCAAAAGTGGGTTGTAATAGTGGCTGAACAGCCTTGTAACAAGCTGTTACAGCTATGATATAAGGGAAATTATTCACAACTTCAATTTTGGTTCATGAGTGAAAAGGTGGACTGACGAAAGGTTGACTTTAAAAGTATTTTATTGGTCAATTTTTGTTTTCATCACATGCCTTGGCCACCACACTGTTTTGAAGGTTATCCCGATCAGGCAAACACATCCTAGAACTGTGCCAACCAGTATAAGAAGAGTAGTCCTAGCAGACCATGGTGGTTAGGTTGAAGAGTGCCCCATGCAATTCAGAGAAGCAGGGATTATCCACTTCTCGTCACTGGCGCTTTCGGGCTCTTAAAGCCGCTTGGATGGAAGAAGGATACCTGCGAAAAGGAAGAGGCTCAGGACCCCCCTAAAGAGGGTTTTTGTTGAGCTTACCCAAGAAAAGTAGTATTCCAACCAAGCTAAGCTAATCAACTCCTTGACCGTGTGGTACCAAGGAAAGACCACTCGACTTGTACTAACTAGAAAACTTCCGAGGGCCTCCTGATGAAGACTCCCTGGCTTTGACTCTTAATATCCTATGAAATTGAAATTGCATAAAATGAAATACTAGGCCATCCACATAGCGAGGTCACGTCTTTCTTTCACAAGCCTGCCTCCTGGTTACTAAATTTGAAATCTATTTAAAACTATATACATAAAACAAGTAAATAGATAGGTGACATATATGTCACGGCTAGATAATATGTATATATAAATATCTAAATAATACATGTTTTTTGTTTTCTGTGTATGGAGCGGACCCCTGAATTTTTTTCAAGTTTTTTTTGCGGCGTTTTGCATATATTTAGCTTGTTGATTTTGCATGGCCCCTTTTAGGGGCAGCCACCTGTAGATTAGTGAGCAAAAAATGATACAATGAAAATATAGCAAGATTAGATAATTACAACATGACAATTACACCATTCAACCCAAAGGAATGGGTTGAGGCTCTTTGCGAACGAAAAAGCCGCCATATGCATGAAAGCCCCAACTAACTCCTTGTATGGGGATTGAAAATTTAGTGTTTGAAATCTAAAATGTGTGATGGTTATCTACACAAGTATTAACTAGATTTTTTACATGAATTCACAAGTGAACCATTCAAACTACGTACACAAATCAAACATATAAACATTGGTATGTGTATTAGAAATTTTTGGAATGAGTGCAAGTGATAATTAAAGTGTATATGAGAGTGAATGGGTAGGATTTACCGATCGAAATGTGTGTTTTTCTTCGCTGCCCTGCTGGCCCCTTTGCCTCAAACAGGTCTCTAGCTGGTCCCCAACCACTTAAGAGAAGCAGAGTGGGTGATCGGTTGTATCCTTGCAGGCAAACAACGAAATTTTAGTATTTATGCATGGAAAAAACTGAAATAAACATACCAAAAATTTTCACATAAGAAGTATATAATATCCAACTAAGATGACTGCCCCATGGGGGGGAAATTGACCAAAATGATCAATTTTCCTATTTGGGACAGCAAGGTTAATGGTAAGAAAATATAACAGAAATATACATGAATGAAAATATAAAACAAACAAGTATGGACAGCCAAATACGAGGTCTATTTAAGGGTTCTCCTAAGGGGCCCTAGGACTCCCAGCCACTAGCTAAGGCTGAAAACAATTGAATACTTCAGAAAATATGCACTAAAACACATTAAACAAATTAAACCAAGTTGTTAGAAGATGAAAGTAAGTAAGTTAAACCCAAGGAAGAAACAACAAACACCTAGCTAACCAATCCCTCCTGGAGATAGCTAACATAACAAGCATTTACCCCTACCCCTCAACCCTTAACCAACAAGTGACACATCCAACAAATAAAATTCAACAAGTATCACACACACAAAGAGTCTTATAAATTTTAGTAGAGCTTTGTTACTATATTCATCCTCCCCTTTTACAATGCCAATCCTCTTATTTATAAAGGAGAGGTGAAGGCTTAGGGTTAGGTCACAAGACACTTGTCACTTTTGGAAAAGTGACAAGTGGACCAACCCTAAAGTATTTTTGTCCTTTTACAAAAAGTAACCTTATCCTGAAGGTATCTTATCCCAAAAAAGGGAATCTTATCCTAAAGAGAACATTATCCAAAAGGGGATCAAATTAGATTTGATTTGACCCTTCAATTACATAGTAAAACATGCCAAAAAGTAAATCATGCGAGAGTTCATATTACAAAAAGTCATTTTTCATAAAATGAAAAAACCTGATATGCCACATCACCATTTGCCTTGGGATTTTATGCCATCCCAAAGGCTCTTTGACTGTGTCCATGTTTTGCAGCTGTAGGTGAGGTGTTTTAGGACAATACTCGGCCATCCATGGCTGCCAGATTCACCGGAATGAAGCCCCAAGGTGTGGGGAATTTTTGAGTTTCTTTGGAGGGCAAGGGGCATTTGGGATTTGGTCATTGTAAGTAAGGAAATGCCCATTGTTTGGGCACTTTTCAGACCTGATTATACCCCCCCTTTTCTACCTATAAGTTTTTCTGTGAGATGGTCGAAGCATGCCTTTGATTTGGGCTTGTTTTTGGTGAAGGGACCCCTTGGACCTAAAGCTTTGAGAGGTTTTTCCCCTGTACCAAAAAGATAAAAATCTTTTCATTACTGTGCCCATGTTGTAGCTCTATCCTCTACCTTTCCTCTTCCTTTCGTTTGGTGCAAATCCGACTGCGGATGAGTGAGATATGGCCCCGGGAAGGTACGTGGAAGGAGCCTACTAGGAGACTGATTAGGGAATATTTTGAAGTTGGGGTAAAATTCTGGGCTGAACACCAGAATTGACAGGCTGCTACAGGCCTGCATACCTGTAGCTGAAATGGGTTTTCCTAGCCAGGCCCAATTTGACCTCGGAGGCCCCCAATTAGGCCTCTTTCCGACGCATGCTTGTTGGGCCAGGAATGAGTTCCTGTCACTCTGGGACATGTCACTGAAAATATGGGCTGCATTTACTGAGGTGGATGTCATGGATGTATTGTAGACCTCGGTCCAGTCATTTCGACTATTCACAGGCGAAAATCCGCCTCCGTATGGCAAATTGATAACATTAAAAAGGCCAACGACCCTTAGGGGGGGGGGAATTAAATTTT
This sequence comes from Picea engelmannii, assembly GCA_009831015.1. NCBI lineage: Eukaryota > Viridiplantae > Streptophyta > Pinopsida > Pinales > Pinaceae > Picea > Picea engelmannii. The sequence continues at coordinate 63,700 of ML782260.1, forward strand.
TAACGTATAGTTCAAAACCCATTTAAAATTTTATTTAAATTTTTATTTATATTTTAATCAAATATTATAAAATCTTAAAAAATAATTTTAATTACAAATATAAAAATATATTTATAACTAAACTAAAATTCAAAATTTAATATAATATAAAATTAAAAAAAAACAAAATAAAATTAAACTTAAATTTTAAATATTAAACTATAATCAAATTAAAAATTTGACATTAATTTGAAACCCCCCACTCGTCAGCCCCTGGTCACCATATGACTAGGCTGGAGATGAAAAGGAGCCCATGGGGTATGGAGGAGGTGGTTGGTGGCTGGGAGGAAGAGAAGCTCGGGCTGTCGGAGGTGAGGGCCGGTGGGAGGTGGGGAATGAGTGGTGGTGGAGGCTGTGGGATATGGGGAATGAGTGGTAAGCGGGAATGGAGGAGGATGGGGGCATAAATGGAGGTAGGGCCGAGAGGGAGGTGGGAGGTGGCCGCATGGGGAGGTTGGGTGGGGAGGCTGCGTGGAGTGGGGAGGTGAGGGCGCACGAGCAGAGGTGGAGGTAATGGAAAATGGAGGAGGAGGTTGCACGAGGGAGAAGGGAGCAATGTGGAAGGGGAGGCTGCATGGAAGGGAGTAGCGTGGAGGTGGAGGTCGTGGGAGAGGAGGAGAGTATGGGTGTGGAGGTGGCTGAGGGAAATAGGTGGGGCTGCATGCATCAATGGGAGGAGAGGAGCTCGGTGGTGGCGCTCGGGTAGTGGATGGGTGGCCAACCACCTCCAAAAATTAAATCCAAAACTTTGGGACTGTGGGTTTTTTTGGCAATAAAATGGACAGGAGGTTTTGGGCAATTATTGAACTTTTTGGGCAAAGGAGAAGGGGGAGGATTGGGGTTCAAAGCCTAGGGCTTCCCAGTGACATGCCTAGGCCTGCAATCTTCATCAAATAACTTCATAATTTAAAAAATATAAAGGAGCCATAGAGGCTTGGGCCTGGTGCCCAAGAGGGGTTCAAATCCCCTCTCCTTTGCATCTTTTACACACTCATAACTTCCTGAACTCAAAAAATAACAAATAACTCTGAACCAATAGCCAATACCACACTTGAAATAGACAAATAAACATCAATATGAAGGAAAAATACAAATTCTTCATGCAGGATCTCAACATAACCATCAAAATCTTCCTTAGTTTCTTTTCCTGGAAAGAGGATTGATGTGTTACCTAGTTAATTTGTTTGAAGATTGCTGCATCGAAGTTAGCTGCCCACTACAGAGTTGTAGCTTCTTTCATTAAAACACCCCTCTTCTGCCATGAATTCCTATTGCAGAGCTACCCCCCTTTGGCCAAATTGTCAAAATGGCTTGGGAGAGAAGAGAAGGGTGAGTTTTGATTTTTGATTTTTTTTTTTTTCAAAAAAAACCAATTTCCCTAAAATTTGCATGAGGCTATGTGCCTCCTCCCATATTTTCCAATTTTATGAATATATTTAATAAAAATTTTAATTAATTTTTTAAATATTTCTTGGAAAAATGTGCAAGTCAAAGTTTGACTTTGACTTTGACTTTGACCCTGTTGCTGCTGACTTAACCCAAAAATGTTGCCCAGTGAGACGGAGTTGGAATTGGACGCAAGTCACATCGTTGGAAAGGTCACAACAATTCCATAGGGAATATGTCATCACAAACATGAGATAATTCCACCTCAGTCCTCAAATTCGGCCCAGAACAGTGGCCACTTAAAACTCCTGACTTGCTGGTGGGCCCACATGACACCCAATCATGAAAAAGGTGTCAAATTGCCATACGATATCCAATCGAGGAAAATGAGGTACCATCGGAAAGGTATCGATGAGTACTTCGATGAGGACACAATATATTTTTGTGTTAGGGTCATTTATGATTGTCTTAGCTATTATGAAACCCTGCCATGCGAGCTGGTGGACCCCTTTTTGCCTAAAATCATTGACCAACTTGTGACAGCTCTAACCGGGCCATCCGAGGTTGGAATGAGGAAAATGAGACATCGTTGGAAAGGTGTCTAAGTATATTATAGCGTGGCATCATTTAATATCTGATTTATATCTCTTTACCCACCAATTTTAAATCATGAAACACTGCAACCAATTTAGTGTCCAGAAGTGGTCATGAACTTGCGAAAGCTCGTTCTTACCAACTGGGGGTCAAAACCAAGCACAGGATATACCATTGGAAAGATGTCACACTGCCCTACACCATGTCTGGGTTTTATTTTCCTTTTGAGATGATAATCTGAATAGAATCAAACCATGAAGTCACAACTATTGGTTTTGGTCGTTCGGGTGACTTTGCATCCCTCGTATGGGGTCATACTGACTCGGAATCAAGCTCATGATAGCCAGTTGAAAATCTTGTCCTGATTCCTACCACCTGGAAATGTTGTATTCCTTGAATCGAAGAGCCTTGACATGAGGAAGAAATGTCATGGGAAGGCCCACAACTCCCTGAAGGTAACCAACTGATACTCTTTCAAGGGCAGAGGCCATAGTACCTATGACCCCCACCACTGTCTTTGACTGGAACCATAGCACCAAGGGGCGTTTATGGAGAAGTAACTGTGTAAAAAACCATGTTGAGCCCAGAGAAATTTTTTGGGTCAACAACCCCTTTTCTCTTGGCCTCTCCTCAGATGTGACCTTAGCGATGACCACACGATTGCGGGCACAACCACAAGAGGTTTGGGGTCAAACTACTTTTGGGCTCGCAATCCTCCTCAAGTCTCCACGTTTCCTCCTAACGAAACCACGGTTTGAATTGTGACCCTACCTCGATATTTTAAACTTCGTGCAACTCATGTCCCCACAATGCTACGGGATCATCGATCTCGCGATCTTGACGATACTGTCTGAATCGATAGTTTAGATTTGAGCCTCTCAAATCTACGAACCAGATCTGTCCCTCCTAGATCAATGACTGTGATCTCTTCACAATTCCGGACTTCGAGGTTTTGAAATCTCAAACCCTGCTTCTTTTGTACTTCAAACTTACGAAGTTGACGATCTGCAGACACCTGTCTTGCTCGATCAACAGTCTTTCTTCCACTTCAGGTGTTTGACCATTTAACCTAAATCAATGGTCCTCCAACCCTCTTCTCGATCTACGATCGAGATCTCCTTCAGGTTTTAGACTTTTGATATCTCAAATCTCAAACCTTTTTTCCCAATGACTTTTATTCGAAGGCTACAATCCTCTGATGCATGTCCTCTTAATATGACGATCGAGGATTACTTCGGGTCTTCACCCGGAGCTCACATATTTGCATCACGTGTCCTCCAAATCCAAAAACAATGAATTCACTTTGGGACTTTACCCAGAGTTCATGGATTCATGCCATGTCTCCCTTAGATCTGTCGGTCCAGGTTAACTTCGGGTCTTCGGGTCTTTAGGTTTTGGAAATATCAATGCTCAAACTGAAACCCCACTACAATCTTCCCGGAGCTCTAGATCTATTAGCAAGTGTCCCCATGCCAATCAATGGCTCGCGACTCTTTGACTCTTCAGGCTTCAAGTGTTTCAACACTTCGACCTTCACCTTCCTCTTGATCTTCTGATCTATCGACACGTGTCCTCCTGGATCCAACGGTCCAGATTTGCTTCGGCCTTCGGCTTTCCGCGCTTAATGAATCTCGAGTTTCAAACTTGCCTCCTCTTGAACAGCCTCCTCCGGAGTCCACGATCTGTCGCCACCTGTCCCTCTAGATCAGGCATTCTAGATTCACTTTGGGTCTTTGTGGTTCGGGAATTTCAACTTTTAACCGAAAACCCTCGAACATATTTCTTCAGAGTCCACGATCTGTTGCCACGTGTCCCTCTTGATGATGGATGGTACAAACTACTTTGGGACTTTGAAACTTTGGTAATTTCTCTTCTCCTGTGTGTGCAAGTTACTGAGGTTCATGTACCTTGTTTAGATCAGACGGTTGTTGAACCTCTATGATGTGATCCAACAATCATTGTTGCTCCTCCTCCTAAGCTTCTGACTTAATCCGACTTAGAAGGTTTTCTAAGTGCTCAAAGGATTCAACCTTTGCTCCTCCTATGGGCCCATCTCATGGATTTTGTCTGCGCTCCTGAAAGCACTATCTCTTCTAAGCTTGATCTCTTTGAATGTTTTTTCCAACCCACACGCTCCTTGCATTTTAGGGATCGCTTCAAACTCAGATCGAAGGTCAACGACAATCGACGATTCACAGAAATTGTGGGGTCCTAACATGTGGGTTCTTTACCAGGAAGTTCGACCTCTGTAATCTGGAAATTGCTCGCTTGATTCTATTCTAACTGGGATCGTTGAGCGTCTAGCCCATCGAGATCAATGGGAAGAGTGAATTGTGGGCTGCAAACTAATGCATCCGTTATTTTCACCTTCGTGCTCCACAGTGATTCCCCACCCTTGATCTCCATTCATAGATCGACGGTGCATATCAATTGAGGGGTTTAACCTGACCTTCATACAACTTGACATCTCGGAGCCTCAAGCTCCAAAGTTCCTAGACCCAAGTCACGTGGATCTTCATAAAAATTTGGGGCTATGATCCCCTCTCTTAGTTGATTTTTTGTTAAGGAAATAAGCACAAGTTCAGAGTCTCCTAGACTACTGGTCTGAAGGGAACACCTTCCTAACTCACAGAGCTTTAAGCTCTGAATTAAGGCAAGGTAACTTGTGAGGTTACCAAATTGGTAAATATGCCTAGAGGCTTTCTTCGACTTCAGAACGATGATGTAAATTCCTGGGGAAAGTGCCTTCGACTGATTAAAATGGGGTGTATGGAAATCCAAGTAGAATTATAGGTTCTCAAGTAAACGAACGCATACTCATAACTTAATCATTTAATACAGAGAAGGAAACCTTTATAGACATGTAAATACTCACATACATCCATTATTTACAATTCAAAACATGAGGCAAGAAAACACTTATCAGAACCATAGAGTGTGATGCAACTGCTGAAAGGGGTGCTCGTTTCCACCCAACCATAGGCTCAGTCACTCCCAATGGATTTATCACTGGCCACCCCCAAGCTTAATCCATGATGATTTGAGATTCAATCTCTTAATTCCATCTCAATGGAAGTTAGGGACGAAGGTTACTCTCCTTCTCCCAATATAGAAAATAGATAAGGATGAAGGTTACTCTCCTTCTCCTGGTTCAATCTCTAATTTATGTGATTATAACTCATTGTTCCTCCTTTAGTCGTTCCTCGGACCCGATATTTTCCTCTCTCGTCTCCGCATTTTTTTATTCACAGGTCTCCTTCTATCCACCACACTTCCTTTCTTTCCTCCCTCAACAAGATTACGTGTGGCTCGAATTTTCGAGTCCATGGTCAGGTCTGAAAGCCTTACCAATGGGCAGTCTGCCCCATCTCTGATTAAATATTGAGGAGGCCTTCCCACCTAACAACCTGACGGGAATTCATTCCTGTTCAGAGGGTTGTTCTGATCTGAGTAAATTGATTCCAGCATGGTACTGGTTCAGTGGAGGTTAATGCAACCATTCCTGGTCCCCTCCACCACCTTTCACAACATCTCATGGTATCTCTCTTAGCATATCCCCTCTTTCAGCAGTCATGCAACACGTAAGCATTTTATTTTAAAAATAATCATAATTTACATTCATCGACCTTCTACACAAGGTCCATGAAATCAAGCGTTCACACTTTTAAGTTTTCCATAGTTCCTTAGCCCATATAGTTATATTTACAGACTGGGGGAAACAGGGTGTTACAATTCCCTCCCCCTTAAAGGAATCATCGTCATTGATGTTATATCTATCAACATGATATGTATGTACAGAAGTAAACAAAATCGGACATTCCTGTCTTATGGCATCTTCCATTTCCCACGTAGCCTCATTTGGACCAAAGTGTTTCCATTGCACCTTGACCTGTGCAATGGTTCGGTTCCTAAGTAAGGTCTCCTTCCTGTCTAATATGCATTGGGGTTCTGGCAGGAATTCTCCCTCTGGCCCCACCTGGATCACAGACCAGTCAATTATATGATTAACATCATGTACATATTTCTTCAGTAATGAAACATGAAAAATATTTTGTGCATTTATCGTGGGAGGAAGTGATATCCTATAGGATACATGCCCCACTCTATCTAAGACTTCAAAGGGTCCACAATATCGAGGTGCCAACTTGGCACTACTTCCCATTCTTAGGGAACTCTTCATGGGTCTAACTCTGAGATAAACATGGTCTCTAGTCTTGAACTCTCTGGGAGTTCTCTTTCTGTCGGCGTAACTTTTCTGTCTATCCTGAGCAATCTTTAGATTTTGTCTAATCTGAACCACTTGTTGTTCCATTTCTTTCAATATGTCGGGTCTGATTGTAATTATGTCCACTGGATTACTCCAACTAATTGAAATCTTGCATTGTCTACCATAGATGAATTCAAAAGGTCTCATCTTCAAGGATTCTTCATAACCGTTGTTGTTGGAAAACTCTACCAATGGTAGGTAGTCTTTCCACTTCTTAGGCTGATGCATTACATGCATCCTTAGCATGTTTTCTACTATTTGGTCCACTCTTTCTATTCATCCATCAATTTGAGGGTGGTAGGATGTGCTGAACAACAATTTAGTCTCAAAACCAACCATTATGGATTTCCAAAAGTTCGAAGTAAACTTGGTATCTAGGCTAGATACAATTTCCTTGGGCATTCCATGTAGTCTAAATATCTCCTTCATGAAGATGTTGGCAATATCTATGGGATTTCAAGTTGATTTGACATGAATGAAATGAGCATATTTACTCAGTTTGTCCACCATGACCATGATGGCATCATTTTTCTTGGTCGACTTTGGTAATTCGGTGATGAAGTCCATGGAGATGGTTTCCCATTTCCATTCGGGGATATTTAGGGGATGTAATAATTTTGTTGGATGTTGGTGCTCTGCCTTAACTTGCTAGCATTCTAGGCAATTAGCTAGATAGTTAGCTATGTCTTTCTTCAACCCAGGCCAATATAATTGTTTCCTAGTGGCCGTGATCATCTTCTAATATCCTGCGTGACCAGTATACGGTCTCTTATGTAGTTCATCCATTATGAACCTCTTCAAGTCATCATAGTTTGGGATATACCATCTATTTTTTTAAGTCAACAACCCTTCCTCGAGCATATGGTAGCCTTCATACTTCATCCCTATAGGCTCTTTTCTTAGGTATGAGATCATGGTCTTGAAGAATGCATCTGTCTCTTGTGCATTTTTAACTCTTTCCCTGACGTTTGTTTCACAGGCACTTACTGCTACTAGATGAATCATTTTTATACTCCTGATAAGGGCATCAACCACCCTATTTTCCTTTCCTTTTATGTGCTTGATTTCGAAATTGAATTCACTTAGGAGAGCCATCCACCTAGCTTTCCTGGAATTGAGTTTTGGTTGATCAAACAGGTGTCTCAATCCACAATGATCTGTCATAAGCACAAATATTCTACCCAGGAGGTAGTGCCTCCACATTTTTAAAGCATGTACTATGGTAGCCAAATCTAGGTCATGGGTCACATAATTGATCTCATGCTCATTTAATTTCCTGGACGTGTAGCAAATTACATGTCTCTCTTACATAAGGAATCCTCCGAGTCCTTCCTTGTAGGCATCTGTACACACAAGGAAATCATTATCTGGATCTGCAATCTTTAGCACAAGTGCATGGGTCAGGAGGTATTTCAATTCCTGAAATATTTCTTCACATTTCAATGTCCAAATGAATTTAATCCCCTTTTTCTGAAGGGCAGTGATTGGACAACCAATCTTGGAAAACCCTTTTATCAACCTTCTATAGTATCCATCTAATCCCATGAAGGATCTAATATCGGATACATCCTTCGCGGTAGGCTATTCCATAATAGATCTGATCTTGTCGGGGTCTACTACCACTCCTTCCTTAGAAATGACATGGCCTAGGTAATGGACTTTCTTCTGAAAGAAGTCGCACTTGCTAAACTTAGCGTAGAGATGATGCTCTCTTAGTACTTGAAGTACGAGTCTAATATGTTCTTCGTGCTCCTCCCTGTTCTTGGAATAGATTAGGATATCATCAATGAAAACCAATACAAATTTGTCCAGAATTTTGCTGAGTACATTATTCATCAAGCACATAAAAGTGGTGCGGGGGCATTGGTTAACCCAAATGGCACCACCATGAATTCATAGTGACCATACCTCGTCCCGAAGGATATTTTGTGGATGTCTTCATCCTTAATCCAGACTTGATGGTAGCCATACCTTAGGTCAATCTTCGAGAAGATGGATGCACCTCCCAATTGGTCGAACAAGTCATCGATTCTTGCTAAGGGGTACTTGTTCTTTATGGTTGCATTATTGAGTTGTCTGTAATCTATGCACAATCGGAGTGTGGCATATTTATTTTTCACAAACATGACTAGCGCTCCCCATGGAGATACATTGGGTCGTATGTAGCCTTTGTCCATCATCTCCTTTAATTGTAGCTTGAGCTCAACCAACTCTGGTGTGCTCATTCTCTATGGAGTTCTAGATGTTGGCACTGCTCCCAGTGTAAGTTCTATCGAGAAGTCAATATCCCTTCTCGGAGGTAGAAATGATACTTATTCTGGGAATATGTCCTTGTATTCTCTTAATATGGGGTGGTCCTCTAGGTTTGGTTTGTCATCCTCAACAGATTCCAATACTTGTATGGCATATAAGGAACACCCCTTTCTGCAATACTTTTTCATTTGAAGGGTTGATATCTACCTCACTCAGACATGATTCTGAATCCCTTGGAGGGTCATCTTTCTTACTTCTTCATTTACAAATTTTAAAGTTTTATGATAACAGTCCAATTTGGTTTTGTAAGAAGCCAACCAATCCATACCAATCAACAAGTCATAAGATCCCAGGGGAAGTACGTTAAGGGTTGCTTGGGTGGGCAATCCACCCATGATGAATTGACAGGCTGGTATGACCTCTGCCACTTTTCTTTTGGTCCCAGTGGATAATTGCACCAACCACGGTTTAACATGTCTAATTGGTGGAAGTTTACACTTGTCAACATTATGAGGGGCTACATAACTCAAATTAGAACCTGGGTAAATTAAAATAGAAACTAGATGGTTGGTGATCATACCTTCCAGCTCCACTACTGAAGCTTGGTGGTCGGCTTGATTATTGTCCAAGGCTGCATAGATTCATGGCATGCTCCTAGACACATCATTGACGGTGGTAGTTTCTTGGATATTGTAGACCCTCTTACTGTTCTGTTGTCTGTGTGGGCAGTCCCTCAATTTATGATCCTCTCCACAACCCCAACATTTTAAGGGTTTCTTCTTTAGGTTATCAGTCTTTCCCGGGGCTGTATTAAAAGGTTTATTTCCACCTTGAGAGGGGAAATTTTGCTGATATACACTTCTAGTAGGAAGGCTCCTTCTAGAATATCTTCCATATTTCTTGAATCTTGAGGATTTAAACCCTTTCTTATGGAATCCCGAACTACTCCTAGTATTCCAGTCCTCGCGAGGTCTTTTCTTACTCCCAAACTATTCATAACAATACCTTGCCTTCCGGATAGTTTCTTCTAAGGTCTTTGGTTCGTCAAACTCAATCCTATCCCGAGAGGTCTGAGGTAACCCACTAATGAATTACTGCATTTTTACTTTTTCATATTTTATGTAGGGTACATACCTCAATAGTTCAAGGAATTTATTGACAAATTCATCTATGGTGAGCTGCCCTAGCCTGTGTTCATAGAACTCCTTAGTCTTCCCATCCATGTATTTCTCTAACATATATTGCTTCCTGAAGTATTTATCGAACTGTTTCCATGACAAGTCCTTCTCATGGACTCCTTTCACATTCCTAAGGTCTTCCCACCAAATGGAAGCCTTCCCATTCAAGTTGAAGATGGTTATTCCATCCTTCAAGTTTTCAGAGTAGTCATGGACTCTGAAGTATTTCTTTAAATCAAGCAGCTAGGCTTCAGACTCTTCTCCCTTTTTAATCTCTCCATCGAAAGAGGGTGGTTTGGATTTCTTGAATTCTTCAGGATCATGATTTTTGGAATTCTTCTGATTCTTTCCTTTCCTTTGAGAATGTGAGATGGCTCTGCTACTAGAAGATCCTTTAGATTTACCAGCTTCCTTTCCAGAGGACTCCACCAATGAGTGTCCCCTGCCTCCAGTCTGGGCCTTCTTCGAGGTACTTTTCCCAGTGTAGTCACTTACGAAGTCATGTTTTCGGATCTAAGATGGAATTTGACTTCTCTTCTTATGTCATTGGTCCACATGAATGGTTGCGGGTTCATGTTGTAGTTGCCTCTATATGTTGGATAAGCTCGGCAGTAAGACCGTGTTAATTTCTGTTAGTTTTTCTTTCTCCTTTTTCAATCTCTCGTTTTCAGCCTTGCAACTCTGTAATTCAGCCCTGAGGCTCCTTACAGTTTCAACCAGATATGGAGGGGTTTCCACTGCCTTCCTTTCATCAGATTATTCTTCTCTATTGTGGGACCCATCCCCCACTTCATGACACGTCACCATCCTTTAGTCTTGGAGTTTTCCCGTGATTTACTGACTACTCGAGTGTTGACAAAAACACTTATTGTTAGCTAACAGTTTATTAGTTCATGAACAATACACGATTCAATTTCTTAAATGCATACACACAGTAGAAAGTTTCATTCTTTTCTTTAATAACATTTTTAATCGGAATTTTTAAGAAAGAGGTAAGGTAGAGTGTCATTCTTTTAAAAGTATTCCAAATAGAGTTTTTAAGCGACTCGTCCATGAGCCCAAGTAGACCAAGTGTTCTAACCATGCTCTGATACCAATTTATAACAAACCCACAATGGGGTAAAGGAAAATAAGAGCATACTAAATTTCATCCTCCTTACAGGAACAAATCCTCTTACTCTCTATGGGTTCTAATTTGGAAAGTCTAGGACTCAACCCAAGCCTCTGGTCAAGATTCTCTGAGTCTAAATCAAACAAGACTTTGAGACCATGATAGTATCACCTATAAATCAGACACATGCCCTTTCGGCCTTTGTTGCAGGTCTTATAATACCCGTGACCTTCTCCTTCACACTTCAGTGAAGGATCGAAGTTGGCGTTAGCCCCTTTTCTCTTGGCCTCTCCTCAGATGTGACCTTGGCTATGACAACACGATTGCGAGTGCGACCACAAGTGGTTTGGGGTTAAATTACATTTGGGCCCCCAATCCTCCTTAAGTATCCACGTGTCCTCCTAACGAAACCACGGTTTGAATTGCGGCCCACCCTGGATATTTTAAACTTCACGCAACTCATGTCCCCGCAATGCTACAGGATCATCGATCTCGTGATCTTGACGATACTGTCTAAATCAATGGTTCAGATCTGTGCCTCTCAAATATATGGACCATATCTGTCCCTCCTAGATCAATGCTTGTGATCTCTTCGCAATTTCGGACTTTGGGGTTTTCAAATCTCAAGCCCTTCTTCTTCCGTACTTCAAACTTCTAGAGCTGAGGATCTGCAGACACCTATCCTGCTCAATCAATGGTCTTGCTTCCACTTCAGGTGTTTGACTATTTAACCCAAATCAACGGTCCTCCAACCCTCTTCTCGATCAATGGTCGAGATGTCCTTTGGGTTTCAGACTTCATAGATCTCAAATCTCAGACCTTTTTTCCCAATGAATTTTATCCGAAGGCTACAATCCTGTGATACGTTTACTCCTAATCTGACGTTTGAGGATTACTTCGGGTCTTCAGCCGGAGCTCACAGATTTGTTCCACGTGTCCTATGAATCCAACGGCTATGAATTCACTTCGAGACTTTACCCAGATTTCACGGATTCACGCCACATATCCCTTAGATCTATCGGTCTAGGTTCACTTCGGGTCTTCGGGACTTCGGGTTTCAGAAATCTCAGTTCTCAAATTGAAACCCCACTACAATATTCCCAGATCTCTCGATCTATTGACAAGTGTCCTCGTGCTAATCGACGACTCATGACTCTTCGACTCTTCGGGCTTCGGGTGTTTCAACACTTTGAACTTCGCCTTCCTTTAGATCTTTTGACCCGTCGACATGTGTCCTCCTAGATCCAATGGTCTAGATTTTCCTCGGCCCTTCGGCTTTTCCCGCTTTGGGAATCTCAAGTTTCAAACTTGCCTCCTCTTGAACAAATTCCTCCAGAGTCCATGATCTAATGCCATGTGTCCCTATGGATCAGGCAGTCCAGATTCACTTTGGGTCTTTGGGTTTTGGGAATTTCAACTTTTAACCAAAAACCCTCAAACAGATTTCTCTGGAGTCCATGATCCGTCACCAGGTGTCCCTCTTGATGATGGATGGTCCCAAACTACTTTGAGACTTCATGACTTTGGTAAGTTCTCTTCTCCTGCGTGTGCAAGGAACTAAGGTTAGTGTACCTTGTTTAGATCAGATGATTGTTTAACGTCTGCGATGTGATCCAATGACCACTATTGCTCCTCCTCCTAGGCTTCTAACTTACTCTGACTTAGAAGGTTTTCTAAGTGCTCAAAGGATTCGACCTTTTCTCCTCCTATGGGCCCATCTCCCGGATGTCGTCTACACTCCTGAAAGAGTTATCTCTTTTGATCTTGATTTCTTTAAAGGTTTTCGTCATCCCACGTGCTCCTTGCTTTTTCAGGGATCACTTCAAACTTAGATCGAAGGTCAACGATGATCGACGGTTCACAGGAATTGTGGGGTTCCAACATGCGGGTTCTTTACCAGGGAGTTCGACCTTCGGAATATGGAAAGTGCTCACTTGATTCTAGTCTAACCGGGATCGTTGATCCTCTAGCTCGTCAAGATCAACGACAAGGGTGAATTGCAGGCCGCGATCTAGCGCATCCGCTATTTTCACCTTCGCGCTCCACAGTGATTCCCTACCCTCGATCTCCATTCATAGATCAATGATGCATATCGATTGTGGGGTTTAACTTGACCTTCATACAACTTGACATCTCATAGCCTCAAGCTCCAAAGTTCCTAGACCCAGGTCACGTGGATCTTCATAAAACTCTGGGGCTATGATCCCCACTCTTAATCGATTTTTGGTTAAGGAAATAAGCGCAAGTTCAGAGTCTCCTAGACTACTGGTCTGAAGGGAACACCTACATGGCTTGCAAATATTTAAGCTCTGAATCAAGGCAAGGTAACTTGTGAGGTTACCAAATCGGTAAATATGCCCAAAGGCTTGCTTCGACTCCAAAATGACGATGTAAAGTCCTAGGGAAAGTGCCTTCGAGTGATTAAACTGGGGCATATGGAAATCCAAGCAGAATTATAGGTTCTCAAGGAATGAACGCATACTCATAACTTGATCATTAATTATAGATAAGGAAACCTTTATAGACTTGTAAATAATCACATGCATCCATTATTTACAATTCAAAACCTAAGGCAAGAAAACACTTATCAGAACCATAGAGTGTGATGTGATTGTTGAAAGGGTTTCTTATTTCCAACCAACCATAGGTTCAATAACTCCCAATGGATTTATCACTGGCCACCCCTAAGCTTAAGCTATGATTCTTTGAGATTCAATCTCTTACTTCCATCTCACTGAAAGTTAGGGACGAAGGTTACTCTCCTTCTCCCAATACATAAAATAGATAAGGATGAATGTTACTCTCCTTCTCCTGGTTCGATCTCTAATTTCTACGATCAGAACTCATTGTTCCTCCTTCAATCCTTCCTCGGACCCGAGAGTTTCCTCTCTTGTCTCCGCATTTTTTTCTTCCCAAGTCTCCCTCTGTCCACCACACTTCATTTCTTGCCTCCCTTAGCCACAAGATTGCATGTGGCTCAAATTTCCCAGTCCGTGGTCAGGTCCGGAAGCCTTATCGATGGGCAGTCTGCCTCATCCCTCATTAACTCTTGAGGAGGCCTTCCCACCTACCAGCCTAACGAGAATTCATTCCTGGTTAGAGGGTTGTTCTGATCTGAGAAAATTAATTCTAGCATGGTATTGGTTCGGTGGAGGTTAACGCAACCATTCCTGGTCCCCTCCACCACCTTTCACAACATTTTGTGGTCTCTCTCTTAGCACATCCCCTCTTTTAGCAGTCATGCAACACATAACCATTTTCTATTAAAAATAATCATAATTTACATTCATCAACCTTCTACACATGGTCCATCAAATCAAACTTTCACACTTTTAAGTTTTCCATAGTTTCTCGGCCCATATAGTAATATTTATAGACTGGGGGAAACAAGGTGTTAGAACTGCCCTGTAGTGGCAAAAGATATATCATTTTTCATGCGATGAGCACGAACAATGCACTCTTTCCCATCTATCTTGAAGCCATATTTAATTTCCTCCCTGTAGAATATGGATTTTCTATCATAAAGGTATGAGATTCGTAGGACAATTCCACATATGTCCAATGGCACTATATCAAGCTCTACTTTATCAACATACTTAGAAGTGATTGCAAACTTAATTTTACATTACTTAGTTACTTTCAAATTATTATCACCACATATCCATCCCAATGGATATGATTTAGGATGTGGATTAGTTTCAAGTCCCAAATTATTTACAACCTCTTCACTAATTAGATTGGCTTGTAATCCACTGTCTACAAGAGTATCAACTTTAACATTATTTTTTATGACCCTTATGTGGAAAATTTCACTCCTTTTACACTCATCATTTAAAAAATCTGAATTAGAAGAGCTGGTACTTGCAACATAAGTTATACCTTGGATTCCCATAGTTACTATTTTAGTCTCATCATCAGAGTCTGATCCCTGATCCACTTGAACTGTTGCAACTGTGGTCTTATTTCTCCCTTGATTGACATACTTCTTTGGATTCAACTTAGGATGTAAGATCCAACAATGATATTCATCATGGCCTTCCTTCTTGCAATGTTTGCAAGATGATTTCTCCTTTTTCCTTGTGGTTGTCTTTTTCACTTTCTCTTTTCTTTTCCCTCAATCCTTTCCTTGTAAGGCATCTGTAGAAACACTATCACTAACATTCCTATTACCTGATTCATTGTGAATGGATTGTACACATACTTCATCATAGTTAGAAGGATTTAACATAAGAATGGTATGCTTGAGATAAGAATGCAGACCACCAATATATTTTAGAAGTGTCTCTTGTGTATATAAAGGAATACCCAATATTAATGCTTTCTTACAAAATGCTTGAGTATACTCTTGTACAGTTTGACCTTTAGCTTGCCTTAAACTTTGTCAATTCATCATTTCTTGATGCATGTATGCTAATGGATAAAATTGTTTCTTCAATGCAGTGACAAAATCATTCCAGGAAGAGATTGTTTTACCACTTTTCCTGAGATCATCTTTAGTTTTTCTTTCCAACGATATAAGAGTTGTGCCTCCCAATTTGAGACTAGAAAGTTGAATCATTGTTTCATAATCAACAATCCTTTGTATCCTGCAATAGACTTCAAGTTGTCTAACCCAATTATCTATATTTTCTGCATTTAATTCACCATCATAAGTGGGTAATTTAAATTTTACATCAATCTTTAATAAAGACATATCAGAAGAATGATGAGTTTTTTTAGGTTGCTTATCCTTGGAGGAATGTACACTTGCTTCACTTGTAGATGGTGAGGATGAAGGGGAAGAAGGTTTTGAAGGTCCCCCACCTTCAACTCCTCTTTCTGCTCTTATTGGAGATTCACCTTCTTCAACCTTTGAAATTCTTCGTTGTCCTCTTTCATGTTAAATCTCCTCTACCATGGATTTCATCAATTGAAATGCCTCGAAGAAATCATCCTCAGATGCATAAGGACCTAGCTTCCTCGCTGAAGACATCTCCTGTTTACGAGGTCTCCTTTGAATCTCTGGATTAAAACCCTCAAGTTGGCCTTCTCCTCGCTTGAGTTTGGCTCTGGTGAGCATCCAATGCTTGCAATTCCTGTCAAACCTTCAAAACCAAAAGCTCTGATACCAATAACTTGATCTGAAAATGAGAAGTTTTACTGACAAACTTTTCAAGTTAATTTTATGTACTTTATGCACCAGATCGATAAGAATGTGAAACACATAAACTTTACAAATTGTTGCGGAATAAAAATTATGAAGTGCAAAATTTAAAGAAGAATATAAATTGCAGAATAAGGAGAATAGCAACAGAAATAAACAAGAGAGAAATAGATACGATTGTTAACGGAGTTCACCCAATGATGGCTACGTCTTCAGGTCCCGCTTCTAATGGTGACCGCTTTATTGCTCTCTCCAAATGCTCATTACATCAATAATAAGCTTGCAATCTGCTGCAAAAGCTCTATAATTTACTATATACATGATCTTCATAAACAAATCTGCTCTGCTCTCAAAGAGACTCAANTTAGATTAGAAAAATACCCTTGCTTAAATAGTAAAAGAGTCTTAACTAAATTGAAACTAGATCCACTTTCATAGAATAAGATCCACTTTAAGTGACTGATATCCAAACTATATCCCAAAATATCTTTAAATAATCCCCATTTCCACTTTAGTGCCATTATCCAATTTAATGGCCACAAAATATATGGTTTTAAAAATAACCATATAATAAATAATTCCTCCACTTTATCATATTCAAATATGAGTCAAATCTAAATATGGAACCACGTACACTTTTCCATATGGGTTGAATCTTAATAATATGTTTTTTAACCCCATATAAAATATATTTACCCACAATATGTGGGTAACGCATCTTTTATGGTTAATAACAAACCATAATATATGTTTCAAAACCCATTTTGGGCATATGAATAAATCGTGGCATGTAATATGGTGTATCCACCAAATAATATGGTCTCCCCCTATATCAAATCACGTGGAACTTTTTTGATGGACTTTGCTCCATTTGTTTAAATACCATTTAAAATATTTAATGCCATAAACTCCCGTGGACAAATATTAAATTCTAATCCATAGAGTGTGGCATATTTAAAGGAGCATGACCAAGGTATATTATGTTACCAATAAATAAAATTGCGTCACATTTATTTATCAAGTGGCTCGTTGCCATTGTGGTTAGCGCACTATGTGGAAGACTTTGCCTCAAGAGGTTGGAGGTTTTAATCTTGTGGAGGCTGAATAGAACAAATTTTTAATCCCATGGTTTATTTGGTCTAATCTAGGGTGCCACGTGGCACCATTGGATTGGGTCATGTGGTGTTGTTTGGTTAGACAATCCAGTCAACTCACTCGCACAACCACCTGCCAACTCGACTGCCTAGTCTACTATTTTCATATCTACCTCTGCGACTTGTTCTACCTATGCTGCCACGTGTCATCTCCAGGGGCTTCCACGTCACTTTTCATTGTTGACTTTTCACTTATGTGGAAAAAGATTTACACTGTGATAACTTTCGCATACGAAGTCGGATTTTCGATCTGTTTACGCCACCGAAAAGTTTGCGACGAGCAATTCATGATGGTGTAGATTTCATGAGCATTGAAAAACTTTCATTTTTGAGCATTTCAGATCCTCCTGGATCACCGAGACAGATTTTGTATCACACTGTTCAATACTGCTGGAGGGTGCCCCACGAATTAGGGGTACTTACACTAAATAAGGATAGTTAGTTGAGGTCGGGATAACTACTTCTCATTCCTTCATTTTTTGGTCCATGAAACTTAATCAACCCGTGCCTTCATCCAGAAGGTCCCTTCCTTACTTTGTCACTGTTACGGTTTCAGGACCTAATCCACCTGATTTAGGATATTGGAAAGGTAGTTTGTGTTTGTTGTTACCTCTAGGAAGTTTTTAGTGGTGTTCTTGGTGATCATAGATTTATTTAAGGTGTGTTTATAGTCTCCTAGAGATGACAACTCAAAGTGGTTGATCAATTACCCCATAGATCGAGGAGAATTCAAGGTCTTCCACTAGAAGAAGAAGTTAGAAATAATTCTCCCCCGCCTCTACTAAGGTGTTGTCTTGATCAATCCAGTGTTTTTTAACCAATTGGTACAGTCAAGATCTCATCTATGGAACCCTTAGAAGTTAACGCTTTGTAACCAAAGGTTATAACTTTTGAAGATCTCAGAGCTGAAGAATACACTCTCGCATTCAACCTTCCACTAATCAGAACTTTTCCATCACTTGTGGTATAAGTTCCTCATCCTGGATCAAACTTTACTAATAGTAGCCCTCTTCACTTAGACACTATGGAAGACACTCCACAAATGTCTGGGTTAGGATTCCCTACAACTCCTACTTCGACGATAGTCACTAGTGGGATATTTCCTCCTAGTGTGTCTAACACAACGACTAGTGTGTTTTATTCCACCATAGCCGCTATGATCAGCACAATACTCTGTTAGTCATTCGTTCCACTCTTTCTATGAGTGCATCCATGTCATTTCTATCAACAACAAACAATTTCACATTCGATATGTCGACGATGGGAATGCTTAACGTGTTGAGTGGTTCCCAGTTGATGTCCCAAGTTTCTAACGTTGGTGTGGGGAGTTCTTCAATTACCTACCAAGTGATCCCTTAGGGTGGAGGTCATACTCCTCCATCCTTTCCATCCTTTGGAAGTGGGGATTTCCCATATTTCAGTCCTAACCCCTTTGGGGGTTGGGGCACTTCTATGAGTGTTGCTAGCATGCCATCTACTTCCACTCCCTTTGATTTATATGGTGGATTCGAGAGTAATACTTTCACCATGTCTACAATGTTGGCAGAGGGCAACCCCTTCCAAGCCCACTAGAATTCTATGCAAGGGTCTTTCCCTTCACAAGAGATTCCATTAGGGGGAAACCCATTTCTTGGTAAGTATAACCCCACGCAAGGACTATTTCCTTCGCAAGGAGGGCCAAGAAGGGGAAACATTGTATTTCCATCTAGGAATCAAATTGGTGGAAGATATCCTCCATTCAACTAGATCCAAAAAGGTTTACCAAAAGATTTGGTCCATAAACAAACTCTTCCTGGAAACCTAGTGTCAATTACAATCCAATACCTTCTTTTCAATATGCTAATTAGTCGATGATGCAGCCTAGGATGAATTTTCTAGCAAATATTCATTTTCTATATTATTCTAAGTTTATGAATGAACTGATTCTTCATGACTTGAGTTAGCTTGCGGTCCCCACCAAACTACCTTCGGATATACCAAAATTTGAAGGAAAGAGTAGTGAAGATCTGCAGGATCACATGACAATGTTTCACTTATGGTGCTTGTCTAATTCACTCAATGGAAACTTGATCCAGTTGTGTTTGTTCCAATGCACCCTCATGGGGGCTGTTGCAAAATAGTATATCTAACTGGAGAGGTCAAAGTATGCAATGTTTGGTGATCTCTCCATAGTTTTTCTTAACCACTTCCAACTCCTTGTCTGGTATGATGTTGGTACAAAGATTTTGGCTAACTTTGAATGAAATAAGGATACACACATTTCCGATCATATTCAAGAATGGAGGAGAAGGAAGAGTTTAATTAAAGCCACAGTTCTACCAAATTTTCTCTTAGAATGGTTCCTTAATTCATTGCTTCCTTATATCTCTAAGGATGTAGCAACTTAAAGTGTATTTACTGAAGAAAAGGAAAGTTTTAGAGTGCAACAATTGGAGACCATTTACTCTCAATCAGGAATTCTCTATGAGATCGTGCCTAATGCACCTTGGTTGACCCTCGACTTATCAAAACTGAATTCAAAACCACATGTTGATGGAATTGTCGGTTCCTCTCAAAGAAAAGTTTCATATCTCGTCTCTAACCCAATGCAACAATGATCAATTCAACAAACTGTAGCTAGTCCGACCCCTGGCTTGACCACCCCCACCATCTAGTCCTTGGATGTACACATTGTGCAATCGAAGACTCAAAAGGAAGCTCAAAATCCAAAACAAAAGAAGAAAGGAAAGGGTAAGAAGGGTAGTGGGGGAAATGGCAAAATGGATAATAAGAATGCCAAGGGGGGGAAATATGAGAAGAAGGTGAAGTTCCAATGAAAGATTTGTGAGAGAGATCACCTTACCCATTATTTCCTGCAAATGGAAGAAGCTTAGTGCCAGATAAATTTGAAACAACAAAAACAACAACATGTTGTGTTGAATAATCCTTTAATGCAAGGGAAAAATATGCAGGCTATCTCTTCCACCTTCAACCAACAAGGGGGAACATCGAGTGCACCCTCGTCAAATGGATATCAAGTGATCATGAATATGGTCAACCACATGAAAGAAGAAGATGTGGACTTGTCGACCATATCTCATGATCCTAGTAATCCAAAGTCGATAGAAGAAGGAAAAATAATTCAGATGCTCAAGGGCCTCTCCACATAGAAAAACCTAATAAAGAATAAATGATGTGCATACCTCAAGTGGTGTACAAGAGAGTATCACACAACCGTAATGCTTGAGATGCACCCAACTATTCCATTGTTGAGGATTTATCTCAAACTCCATGTGTGATGTTTTCTTTAGAGGTGCTTCAAAGTTTCCCCACGCAACGTGTCATGTTGTTATCTACGATCAGAGCTGTTGATTCCTCCAGCAAAATCATTATGAAGTTTGATGCTACTAATTTGAAGCCTCAGATTCCTTATCATGTATCCTTCCAGATCAATTTCATTTCGAATAATGGTCTAATCATGATGACCTTCATTGATGAGGGGGCTTCGACGTGTGTCATGTCCTTGTCTTGTTGGTAAGCTATTGGTTCTCCAGATATAACCCCTTCTCCCACTCTCTTGACTAATTTCAATGGACGATCATTTTGACTAAAGGGACTTATTTCTTCCTTCATAGTCTAGTTAGAAGGAAAATTCATTTTTGTAGAGGTTGAAGTAGTCGATGTGTTTCTCGACTATAATTTGTAGCTAGGAAGGAGTTGTAATTATTCCATGACAACAGTCATCTTATCGATGTTTCTAATTATATTCTTTCCCCATGAAGGGAGAATCATAACCATCGACTAGGTGGCTTCCAACCTTTTTGATGTCGTGACAAAACCATGATCCACAGTCCCGTAGATTGAAAAATCTTAGATGGAAAATGAGAGTATTAGTTGTGGAACGTATTCTTCACTGATGGGATATTTTAATTTTTCCACACCAATATCTTATATTCGAGCTACCATGGTCAGATATCAAAATTTGATTTCCCCAGCTCTTATTACAAGAGTTGCCTCATTTAGAACATTGTATTTGCAAGATCCATGGGTGTTACCCTCACCGTGCAAGTTAGTTGAAGGTTGTAAACATGCCATGATGGCTATGCCATTGTCTATAGCTGAGATCGCCCATCGAGCCATTCGACAAGCTACTACAAATCCAGATAAAAATCCTTCATTGACAGAGGAGGACGATCTATTTCTAGATCCCATCTACTCTCAAAATTATTCAATATCCTAGGATTGTCTTGATATTTTATTTCCTTCAGATGAGGCTATTATTGAGGAAATTACTAGAGTTGAAAGGTCATGGGAGGATGTACATCATATATCCTATTTCCTCCCCAGAATCAGTCACGTGGAAATAGGAGAGTTCAATTCATGCATGAGTAGAAATGTTGATCAGATGGTAAACCCCTTAGCTAAGCATGTTGTATATTCCATGGGAATATGGGGAATATATTGGAAACTGTCCCAATTGACATTTCTAGAATCCATGATGTTGTCAAGAATGTTTTTATTGGGGTATAATTCTCTCAATAAGAACTTCATCAATATACAACACTTTTTAAGGAATTTCTAGATGTTTTTGCTTGGTCATATGAGGAAATTCCTAGCATAGATCCTCAAATTGTCGAACAAAAGATTAGAACTTACAACAATGCTAAGCCAGTTCGAAAAATGTTTCGACTAGTGAACCCATGAAAAGAAACAACAATTAAATATGAGGTGGAAATGTTGATGAATGCAGGCTTCATTTATCAAGTAACATTGGCAGAATATGTATCCAACCTCATTCAAGTCGACAAGAAATAGGGTACGATTCGATTGTGCATGGATTTATGAGACTTAAATAAATATTTTCCAAAATATAACTTTCCTTCTTCATTTATCGATCAAATTCTTGACGAATGCGCAGAAAGTGAGATTTTCTCATTCATGGATGGTTTCTCGAGTTATAACCGGATCCAAATCCGACGTGAGGACAAGCATAAGACAACTTTTATTTGTCCCTGGGGAAATTTTACATACAAAGAAATTCCCTTTGTCCTTAAGAATGTTAGAGCCACGTTTTAGTGGGCCATGATGTTCGCTTTCCATGATCTTAAGATTATAGTGGAATATTATTTGGATGATCTTATAGCTCATTCTCGCAAAAGAGAACAACATCTTTTACACCTCCACCTTGTCTTTGAAAGATGTTCTCACTATAGAATTTGGTTGAACTCACATAAGTGCATTTTTTGCATAACTTCACGATGCATTTTGGGCTTTAACGTTTCAAAAAAGGGGATCATTGTTGACCCTTTGAGGGTTGAGGCAATTACAAAATTTCCTCCCCCACGCACAGTTTTTCAACTTCAAAGTCTACAAGGAAAGTAAAATTTCCTTGTAGGCTTTGAAGGTATTTATGCACCTTTTGAAAAAGGGGGTTCCATTTTATTAGGATGAGTCATCAAAAAATTCTTTCAATGTGTTAAATAAATCTCAAGTTTTGACTCCCTTGCTTATCCTCCCTGATTATAATAGAGATTTCCTATTGTATCTAGTAGCAATCGAATATTCAATTTTCACGGTCTTAGTTCAAGAGAATGATGAGCTCCATGAGCATGTCATCTACTATTTTAGTTCCACCTTGTTAGGCCCTGGAAAAAAATATTCTCACGTTAAGAAACCAGCCTTAGCAACATTTCATTCTCTCCAGCGTCTCTAACATTATATTCTATTACGCAAGATGACCGTCATCATCGATGTTAAACATTTTTAGTATGTTTTGAATCGATGAATTATTGGTGGCAAGTACAAAAAATCGATTGTTTCTCTCTAAGAATTCAACTTGGATTTTTCTTCTATGAAATATAAGAAGTCTTTTGTATTTGTAGAACTTATTTCGAATTTCCCAGTAGACAATGAGGATAATGAAGCCATGGACTCATTTATAGATAATCATATATTCCTCATCTCTTCATATGATCCTTGGTATGGGGATATCATCATATATCTCTAGACTCTGAAGTTCCCTATGCATTTCTCTCAAAACAAGAAATGATAGATTTGTCACCTACCAAATAATTATCTCATCATCGCTGACACTTTGTATCGATGAGGGGTGGATTCAATCCTACGTTGTTTACCAACTCACGAGAAAGAAAAGTTTTGTTTGAATGAATGCCATGGTGGAGCATGTGGTGGTCACTTATTAGGTTAGTAACAACCCATAATATTTTGCATGTCAGATATTTCTGGCCAACGATCTTTAAATATTGTGTCGAAGTGGTAAAGAGATGTCATCCTTGTCAAATCTTTACTAAAAATATGCATGCACACCCTGCTTCTATGTTTCGTGTCATTACGGTTGACACCTTCACAAAGTGTGGGGTATATTTTATGACATGCCACCCAACTTTGTCTAGGGGTCATTGATATATAATATGTTCCATTGACTGCTTTACGAAGTGGGAAGAGGGCATGCCGACATTTGCTAATGATGGACAAACCATAGCACTTTTCATGTGTAATCAGGTTATAGCTAGGTTCTGGGTTCTGAGAGAGATTTTCATTAATCATGGGAGTCACTTCCAGAACTGCGTGATGTCTGAATTAGCATCAAAACTGGGCTTTAGGAAGAATAACTTGTCTCCTTACTATCCAGAGGCTAATGGTCAAGTCAAAGCCATTAAAAAATATTTAAAATCTATTTTGAACATAACCATCAACTCGACCAGATCAAATTGGAATTTGATGTTATATCCATCCTTTTGGGATTACCAAACCTCTATCAAAACTACATTGGGATTCTCTCCTTTTCAACTTGTTGATGGAGTCGAAGCAATTTTTCCTATTGAATGTGAAATTCCTTCACTTAAAATTGTTGTTGAGCTCCTACCAGACATGTCTGAACTTGGAGAATGCCTCATTTAATTAGAGTATATTGATGAACAACGTTGATATGCGGCCTTAGAAAATGCACATAAGAAACGTGTTAATTCTTAGTACGATAAGTTTGTTCCTCCAAGGTTTTCTCCGAAGGAGACCTTGTTTTGGTCTATGACCAGGACAAGGATGCCTTAGAGACAAGAAATTTCAACCCTATGTGGCATAGTCCATATATTGTGTGACATGTGTTGGAAAAAGGGTCTTATGAATTAGTATATTTTGAAGTATCTATGCTATCGGAGCCCAAAAATGGGCTCCACCTCAAGAAGTACTATGCTTGAGCCCAATGACTCAAGTATTAGTTCTTTTGTAATTATTTATTATCTTTTTTATATATCTTTGTATATATATTTTTGTTCTTCCTGTGTCATTGATTGTCTTGCTTTTGTTTCATGGAAGATGCCAGAGGAGTCATTAGTTTATGTCAAATTCATAGATGGTGCCAGTTACCACACACAAAACCTTGCTTCTGTTGCCTAGGTGATTTATTCGCACACCAACCAACTAGTCACCACTGGAGGTGTTTCTCTCAGGGCTACTACTAATAATGTATCTGAGTATAGTGCCATGCTTGAGCTCTTACAAGTCGCTTTGTCATATGGAAAGAAACACCTTCAAGTTTTTTTGGACTCTCAATTGGTCAGGTCACAGTTGAAACTGGAATGGTCTATATCGTATTCGTGATCTGATCTTGTTACGTTGCTTCCTTAGAGTACATATTTTGGAATGATCTTTTGTATTTATGACATATATATATGTTCCTAGGAAATCTAATTTAGTAACCGATGCATATGCTAATTACATTCTAGATTGGCATTTTTCTCATCTATAACACAAGAAAACAAAATATATACACCTAAATATTCATATATATATGTCCAAAAAGAGTCCCATAGTACAAAAATTGGGCTACTAGCCCCAAATTTTTATAATTACAAAACGGTTTCCTTGGCACATAAAACATCTAGGCCTGAGGCCGGTGATCCCTATCATAAAAAACTATGACATTCACTAAACGATGGAAAGAGAGGACCCATGTCCAGGGTATTCCAACAACATGGAACTACATCCCTACTCGCAGATCATCTATTGTGGCCATAGGGATAGAGGATGTGAGAGCCTCCATGTTTCTCCTCATGTTCTGGAGTTTCCTAGCTGCATCATCATTGGACTCTGCTTCACCTCTTCCTTGATGCATGTGCCACAGGAGACCCTCTAGTCTCACTAGTACTCTATCTGCACATCCAAGGGACACGCTTTAGTAATACATGGATCTTACAAAAAAAATTAGGTTAAATGTTTTCTTTTAATAAGTTAAATGTAATAAAAATTTTAAAACTGAATAATACGAAAGACAAAAATTACCTGTATCTCCATAGTTTTTCTTTTTATCCTTAATTGAACTAATATTCAAAGGTGTTGTAGTCTCTTGGTCACCTTTTCATGTCATGGAAGTATAATTTGGGTAGTTTTTGGTCCATTTATGGTTGATCAAGTCTTTTCAATACTTGGGGCAGGTAATGTTTTCGCATAACTCGCATTTTGGAATAGAGCTTATGCACCTTGCAATTTTTGCATTAACAAGTGCAATTTCTACTTATACCTAGGGTCGATCCCATTAAATTATGACATGAACCCATCTATATTCTTTTATATGTCATTTTTTGATGGTATATCCTACCTTCTATGGGTGTCCTAGTTTAGAAATCATTTTGATTCTAGCATTCATGCTGCAAGTTTTCTTTTAGGATTGGGAGGCTTGTGTAGTCCCGCAATGACGTTTCATTGAAGCTACATATCTTCTTCTGAATTTTTTTCTTTCCATTACCCGCGGGACTCCGTCTAACGTATGCTCCTATGTATGAAAAAACGTTTTTGGATTCTTCAAAAGGTATTGTGTTCTTTACTGGCATGCAGAGTAGGTTCCATTATGCTTGCATGATGCATTTATCTATATCACTCACATATCTTCCATAGGGTCAACCCCATTCGTTAGCAACAAGACACGCCTCAAGATGCTTAAAGGTGTCTCTTATGGATGGTAGAACTTACCTCTTCATGGGTTTCCTATTTAGTACCTCACTAGCCTTTTGACACCCATGCAATATTCTTTTCCATAGGCTTGAAATCCTTGTGTAGTCCTACCATGTGTTTTCGTTGAACCCTCATGACTTCCTCTCAATCTATTTCTAGCTAATTCACCAATAGGGATTCCAAATTTTTTATGAGTTGTAATTGCATTGCATATTAACCTCTCGTGCTTTTAGTCCTTATACTGGCTTCAACTTGATCTTGTTGAACCATTTGCTTATGCATTCCTATCAGTCACTAGCCTTGCAATTTATGACTTTGCGACTTGACACCTTAACCCTAGAGGAAACATTCCCTAAGTGTCTTTATCCCACACATGCTTTCCTGCATTGAGCATATGTATGTTTCTTGTGCCTTGGAACTAGTTTTCTTTCTTGCAACACTTGTTTCCTCCAATGTACTATAGCATTATTTTATTCCTTTTTAGGCTTTAATAATATGAAAAAGACAAAAAAATAAAAAATAAATAAAAAAGAAGGCAGAAAAGCGTTTATCTCTTGTATTGACAACAATCTTTTTGCAGTTGAACAAAGCACAATATTTGAGTTAGTGTCTCAATATTTTGGGTTTAGTATGGATTTAGGATACTTTTTCTCAATTTTGAGCATAATCACCTCCAGCGAGTTATTCTTCCAACCATGGAAAGTTTTTTGATACCTCCTATATCCGAATGTATCCCAATTTATAATCCATTCTTCCTAAGTCACATAATGTGTCGTGATTTTGTTCAAGGGAAGTTTCATCTTGATTCAACCATTCTGCATAAAGTATCTAACCTTTCAAGTTGACCTTCCTATGTCAGTCAAGTATATCATATCATCACAAGTATCCTTGTATCTCACTCGTGCTAGTGTAGAAGGTCCTCATTGACTTATTTCTTGCGGGTCTACTCCTATCGACTCCGACACATTGCTCTAAGCATATGATCTAGAGTTTAACCATGGTCCTATTTCCATCATTGATAGGTGAATTTGTGCTCAGAAAATGAAAAACCATCATTGGTGACTAACTAAGTGGTTTCCCTTGTGTTTGATGTCAACAAAAATCATCACACATAGGGATTCATATGGTAACTTGGTTTTCATCTAACCCCATTGATGGATTCCTCATATTTTTCAGTAGTCTCCATTATTGGCTACTATTCAAAGAGTCTTTGTCATGTGTTATTCAATATGGTGCATGATGGAGTCATACCTCGGTGTGCTCCTTACAATTTGTTCATCCGAGTCCTTCCAAATATTTAGCCTCCTACTACCCCTCATGCTGGATGATGGAGGATTCCTTAATTACTTCCTTTTGATGAATATCTTCCTATCAAATTTAGCACATATTTCTCTAGGATATGGATCTAGAGTTATTTCTAGTACCTTGGGGCTTCCAACCATCAGTGGAAGGTTCCCTCACTATTGAAAGTGGGAATACATCAATGTCCCTTGATCGATAGATTCTACCAAGAGTTCATCACCAATTCATTTATTCACACTTTTTAGATTATACCATGGTACCTTGATGCCCATTATCATCATCGATGGATCATCTCATGACCTATAATCAAATGGTGTTTCACTATGTTTAACCCCAATACATTTATTTACATGGTGTAGAATCGTACCATGATAGATTGTTTTCAAGACTTCGGGTGAAGTACGAGCATCACTTCTTTTGTGATCCTACCCAACATATATTGAGTGTACCATCCCACAAACATTGGTGC
This sequence comes from Picea engelmannii, assembly GCA_009831015.1. Taxonomy (NCBI): domain Eukaryota; kingdom Viridiplantae; phylum Streptophyta; class Pinopsida; order Pinales; family Pinaceae; genus Picea; species Picea engelmannii. Next base: position 91,545 of record ML782260.1, read on the forward strand.
TGGTAGAGGATTATTTTTTTCACTTCATTGTCTCCAGATTTCAATTTTTTTTATTTTGATACATAGCTCCATAATGTATCCATTCATGGCTATGATCCACTTTTACATGGATCCACTGTGTATTCCTCTTGGCCATGATTGCTACTTAATATATATCACACAGATCCCCTATGTATTGTTCGTATCCATGGATGTAAGTCATTATTTCATATATGCCATGGATCTGCAATGTACTTGATTTGGAAGCCATGCTTACATCACTCCTGAGAAAGGGTATGCTTGACTCGGGAAGAGAATTATGTTACTTGATCTCTACTGATGGTTTATGTTCTTAGATCAGCTGTTTGGAAAATTTCGTTGTATCTAATTCAATGCATCCTCACCTCACAGAGTTATAATGTATTTTGGTCATCAGTTTCCCTTATAACCTCACACATTAGGGGGCATCTTTTATACCACAAATTTCCACATTGATTTCATTTGTGATATGGCCTATCCCTTTTCCTTATATTTCAAACTTAAATCCTATCCTCCTTCATCAAAATAATCTAAAAATAAACATTTGTATTTCCATCCATGGGTCACCCATGTGAAAACCACGAATGTACACAGCTTGTTAGTTTGCAACTCCTGGCTGCCCTCAAAAGATATGAAAAAATAAAATATTCCACATTTTCGTGCAGATTTTTTGGTTGGGATGGTTCCCAAACTTGCCTTGGAATGTACACAAATAAATACAACCATCTCAACCCCTTGAGGATGGTATAAATGCACCTATTAGGGAATGGATGAGAAGGAAAACCTAGGTGCAATATTATGCTGACAAATTTGCAAGCTTCCCTTTTCTCCTTGATCCTTTGAGTAACATCCCTCAGATATAGAACTTGTTTTTGAGCATTTATTCCTATCCCATATGTGGATGTAGGCTGTGTTCCTATCCCTTTAGAGTCATCCGAGGAATATCCATCGCGCTGAGTTGATGCTTGAAGGACCAGTGGAGAAATCTCAACGGCTGGCTTCAAGGCACTGTCGATGGTTAGAGTCGGGTTGTAACTACCTACTTATATTGTTTTCAATAACATAGTTCTATTTCCCTCCATATATGTGTAAATTGATTAAATCTATTGATATGTGTTGGTTTACTTCATATACTTGAATTTTTTCACATTATATGTATGATTTGAATTCGTAACTACCTTGTTGTAGCATATACTTGGTCTCCTTTTGCAAGTTGATATTATTGGAGATTAGGGGTAAATAAAAGGTGGAGAGCGAGGATCGACATAATATGTAGGATACAAGGTGTGTGGCCTCTCCTTCTCTCCTTTTCTCCTCAAAGTAGTTTTTTTCTTATAAAATTGTTGTGTGTGAGGATAGGTTTTGTATTTTACATATGGTCTCGCTCTATTGTGACATGAACCAAGGTCACATGTGAAACATCCCCTAACACCTATAGGAACCAACCCAAAAAAAAATACTTTCAGGCACCAACCTGCTAAAATAAATTATTTTCAAGTTATCACTATGCAGAAATAACACTTCACTTCAAACTTCCATCTGCATACCAACTAATTTTTCATTAGATGAGCATCATAATTTCCTTGTTTGATCTTTCTCCTCCCTACCTCCCTTAGACAATTACATTATAATCTCTTTCATTATCTAGCCCTCTAAAATTATCAGAGCCTCAACTTCCACTCTCGACTCTTAGTTATTCTATATCATAACTCCTCATTCTTCATCTTCTCAACTCATGCACACACTTCAAAACGATTAGGGCCTTGTTGTTTATATCGAGCCCATATATTCAAGGGTTTTCCCTCAAAGAAATCATGTTCAAAAAGTTGGCTCTAGGTCCCTTGATTCTCCATCAAATCATGTTGCAAACACCTCCATGCAAATAGATCTCAAATTCCATTCATCACACGTGATATCCTCACAGGCCACCAAAACATGCAACATGACCTAGATGCTTAGTAGTTGTCAGATCGTCTCCTCATTTAATTATAAATAAATCATCTCATTATATTAACTGGTTGATCATGACTAAAGGGGCTTGTAACACATGACACACCCCTCAATTCTTAACAACCATAAGATCAACACCTTCATTCACAACGATCCATATTTTTCTTTGGTCGTTGGAACACACCACAAAGATTCATCACTTAGTAATCATTTATTCATTATTTGGAATAACCTTAGTCATCGATCCAATTCTACATATATCAGGACCATCAATCATACCAGGCACTCGAGCCTTCGACCATGTGCCTCTAAATTCTCACTCTGATCCAGTATATGGTTCCTACTACTCTCACCAACTGACTGTTCTACCAGGCCACCAGTCCACCAAGCCCCTTAGAGATTCATCACTACACTACTCAATCTCCCAATAACTGATCTGCATGTATATTATGTGGCTAAATATTCTCATGAAACATGGGTTAACTGCATCCCTACTCGTGGCCTTGATTGGCATGACACATGGCATTATTCATGGCACATAATGTGACATTGGTCACCAAAAACCATTTTCCTTTGTGTCTAGTGTGGCTTCCATGTGGATTCCTTCCACATGTGTTGTATGGCGTGGTTGTTGTCATGATGCTATCATGGCATCAACCACTAGCCCATCGTTCCTTCGATACTTCAACACTACGCGTTCCACCTGATCTGGTATGGAACCATGTTTCATAGTGTTCCAGCTACTCGACGATCATCTCACCGACCCATCAGATCTTCAACACTACACTACCAATCATTTCTCCCGATCTAATGATATGTGATATCTTAACTAGAACAACGTGCTAATGTGGAAGATGAGGTGTCATCCAGGTGGTACATTATATTGTATTGGTTGTAGTTATGGTGCTTGCATGGAAGATGACGTGGTCTTCCATGTGGTGCGAGTATGGCTGTGGATGTGGCACTCGAGATGGCCCATTGGGGAATCTACTTACTAGGCCAGTGAGACTTCAACAGTGTACATACAATTCACTCTTTAGATATCCAATATTTCTATATCGGATCACTAGGGCACCAAGACCACTGGACCATTGGGGTATCTGGCTATCAATCCCCAAGAAACTACACTTCACTTTTATCCAGTTAGCCGATATGGTGTGGAACTAACATAGAATGGAACATGGAGATGATCTGGCATTAGATCTATCCCACCAAGGCATTGGGCCATAGGGCTATAGGTCTATCAGATCCTCAGAACTTTAACACTATTCTAGAACTTGCTTTCTCCCGATCCGCAATATCCGATACACTGGGTCACAATCCTTTGATCTTAACCATTGATCTTGGATGATCAATGATCATGATTCAACTAGTTCTAGGTCCACTGTTATCCATGAAAAAAGTTAACACCTTACACAAGGTCCTGTAACTTTCCCATCCATATTCAAATTATACAACATTTCCTTTTCATTATAAATCTTTCAAAATCAAGTTTCCTTGTGAATGTGGGGTTTTGGAATATTCATTGTTTACTTAGATCGAGCCAATTGGACATCTCTTATCAGGATTATAGCTATGATCTTCCTCTGCACCTTGGATTATTGTTACTATATATGAAATTATGCTACTTCCTCGATATTGTTCCTCTACTCTTCTTTAATGGGTTCATATTTGATGGGTGTTATATATGCACTAAAAACACAGTAAAAACCTTCAATTAAATTGTCAACTCGAGGTAAGTAAACTTAGAGTTGTAGCAAAATATATGCGAAAGGTAGAAGGCTGGTAGGAGTATAGTCTAACTAAGGAAGGTAGCTATCTAAGGATAATCTACTCAAACAAAGCTATCTAATGAGAAAACCCTACTAAGCAACTTAAAATTAGGTAACATAAGTGATATTTATAAGTTTACAGACCAAGTGGTTGACCACAGGAGGGTCGAACCACTTCTAAATTCAGCAAATTACAATAAATGATGCCCTAACTGATAAAACTGAGCGAGCCAATAATCAACCTCTTTGGACAATTGAAACTGAGTTGTCTGGAGCTCAGCAGCTGGAGGGGGAAAGGATAAACAAAACCCATGTGCCTTATTTTCCCGTCACTGGCTGCCAATACCTTAATCGCCAAGTCACCATGCTTTTTTGTTCAATACGCAGTGTTGGATAGAGTGTCAGATCGAGTGCCAGAATGAGTGTCGGATCAAGTGTCAGAACTAGAAACATAGTGCATTTTTTCCCTACAACACCAAAAAAACATGAATTAGCTCTTAGACATCATAAAACATGATGAATTATACTTTATTCAATCATTAAACATGAATTACGCGTACCTTATGGTGATCATACCATTTTATCATGAAATTCTTCAAAACACTCCTTTAAAATATGAAAAACACATATGTACATGTGGCAAAAGTGTATAATAATTGTCATGAAAGTGATCATATCTTGGGCCCAACAATATTTTCCATCATATTCATAGAAATTCCTCGGTCTCATCCTCCTCATACCTTTGTTGGCTTGGTTATACAATTTGGGTAGTCCTCCTCAATCTACTCTTTGGCTTGAGTAATCTACCTACATATTTAATAATCAATACCCCTCATTATTTCACATCAATGACAACAATTTACCAACACTAGAAAGGAACCCATCTTATCATTATAATATAAAGAATATGGATGTTCAATATCATTTTTTAGAGACATGGTTGAATAGAAGAAGTTGTTTTTGGTGAAGGTGGACACTTTGGAGAATGTTATAGATTCATTAACAAAGTCTATGACCATTGATAATTTATCTTGTTGTAGATAATCAATGGGCATTTGTGCCCTCGATTGTTGATCATGAAATCCTATGAACCTTGTATGAAAATAAATAAACAAGTGGGATAAATGTTGGGTACATGCTATATTATTTACATGAATGTGGGTCCCCCTATTAGCGTTTTTTGGGGTGGATCCCTCAAAAACGAAATTGGGGGTTTATTCGACAATTATTTGGGCAGTATTTCTCCTTTGGTGGGGGTGGTTTTTTTCCTTAGGTAGTTTAGTGGTGCATGTTATAGGATTAGGGGTTTTGGGCATGGTATATGATCCTATGTATTGTATTGTAAAAAATGATGTTGGATTATGAATAGAATTATAGGTGCAACTCTAAAAGAGGTTGTTGGTTTTTACGATTGGGATAATAGGGTAAATATCTACGTATAAGTTTGATTTCAATCATTTTATTTTCTATGTTAAGAATCTGTGTGTGCATTGCACTAATGTAAAAGGTTTAAAACTTGAAACTCCCTATTGATGGATAATACAACTCACACATATATAGGAATATGATACAATCAACTGGACCATTGAACCATCAAGTGTATAAATCTCAATGGTCGAATAATGAACTGGAGTCGAGCATGTGAGTAACAACCAGGTAAATGAGAAATGAAAATACTCCCTACCTGATCCGATGTCACTGACCAATGAAGAAAATGGTCCCAAGGTACGCTATCATCTAAACCAAAAACTTATCATATTATTGTTGAAGCCAATATGGGAAGGCTTGTTGAGTTAAATGGATAAAGGGGTCCTTGAAAACTAGCAGGAGGTAGAAAGTAAAAAATAACCGATAGAGACTAGCACCAAGGGATAATGAAAAGGAGAAGAGAGAGGACTTGTTATCATACAATTTGTAGGTTGGGAGAAGCTTGACCCAACCACCAATTGGCAACAACTTAGAGAGAACCTACCTACTTTCACCTTAGGCAAGTGTTCCCATCACTTTAGAGGTGAGGAAGTCACCTCAAGAGGGGAATCCCGGTGACCCTAGGGGGGATTGAGATGGAAAATGATATTTATGAATGGATTCCCCTAAATTTCAACACTCTATATGGAAAATGGAACTTGGTAATGAGTCTTGAGGGTTGCTAATGCTTTTAGTGACCTGCCGAGAGAAAATACCTACCTGAGACACAATGAAAACCAAGTATACAATGTAGTATGTTAAGTGGACAAGAAAGTTAATATTTTTGTCCCTAATTACAAAAATAATCAGTGATATATATCAGCATATAAAATATAATAATGGCTGCAAAATGAGTGCTAAAAGTCTAGTTGAATAAGCAATAAACAAGCTAGTAAAGACTAGTTTAACTCAAGAATGAAAGAGCAAGACTTTAGCATAAAAGCAAGGCTATTACAAAAAATTTACTACAGTGATATTTATCAGACTTATGGCTGTATCAAACCAAGCCTTATAACAGAAAATTCAGCGAATTAAAATCACACCAAATTAACCTAAACGATGCGCCTAGGTTAGTAATTTGTTAGGGAAAATATATAGCCAATTTATAGGGTTAGTTTAAGAGTTATCTAGGTTTAGAAGGTTAGATTTATACAACCCTAATGGGTGTAGGTTAGTTTTGTTACAACATAAAATTTTAGTGAGTGAAATGGGACGCCTCAATGAGGAAATATATCCTAAGGCTCAAAGAACAATAACCAAGTGAGAGAAATTCAAAACTTCAACTTTTCACATTTACCAATGCAATGCTTTATTTCTCCAGTGAAATGACCAGTTGCTTTGATTAATGCGTTAATGGGGTCACTAGGGATACTACCTCCTTGGGGGTATAAATCCTCTTATTCCCTAAGGAGAGTGATCTAGCTAGGGTTTAATCTAAGAGGTGTATATCCTTATACTTCCTTAGCAAACCCTTGCAAACAATAATTTTATGCTTAAAATTATGGTGGAGCCAAAGTAGGGGTGTATGCACTTATACTCCCTACCTATCCTTAGAAAAAATCAATCTTGACCTTGAATTACAAATTATAGCAACAAGTAAAATGTGTTACCAATCCAAATAGAAACAAGATAATCCATAACATGCCAAAATAAACCACCACAAATAGCTAGAAAATACCTCCAAGAGCTAGCACATCATCATCATCATGTAGTCCATAACCAAAGAAAGAACCATATCCATAACATAAGAGAACAAAAATTTTGAAGGTAGCGAAAATTTCAGTCCTTAGCTCTTCAGAATGGGAGAGTTATGTTTTAAAATGAGATTTCATGATCTCTATTTATACAAAATGCCTATCACATAGTTTTTCCACTTAGCAAGGGTAAAACATAAGATAAGGGGTCAACAACCCTTATCTTACCCCTTGCATCAAAATAATATTAAAAAATTCACCTTAAAATTCACTTTTACACAATGGAAACCCTAGAACAAGGTGATGTCACCCCTTTAGGGGATGTTTTGGTGCTTTGAAGAAGTCGTTGTGGTAGTATATGCATGGATAGGAATAAAAAAGCCACTTTTCACTCATCTAGGTCCTCTCTTGACGATTTTCAAGCCTCCTTCCTTCAAAACATGCCACATTTCATGGAATAACACCTTCACTACCAAACCCTAGCCCTCTCGGTGACGTCAAACCACCATAAGTGACATTTTTCCTCTCCTAGGAAAAACATTTGGAATGTGAGGGATATGTCATGTATTCGACATTGTCTTCTAGGCCTCCAAAGACAAGTCATCATGATTTTCCATTTGGGATCTTTCCATCCAACCTGTGGGCTTGAAGCCCCATGGTAGCCGAAGCTAGGCTTGTTCTCCCAAAACTTTCCACCAAGCAAGGTCCTACTAAAAAAAAGGGTATGCCCTCCAAATATCTCAAGTCAAATATATCATGAAAAGGATCAACCATTTCTAATAATCAAGGCACCTAAACATGTGCATCAAAACTACCTCATAAAATTAAGCAAATGTGTCAAACCCTATACAATCAACCAAGTTGAAGTATGGGAGGGGTGTCGTAGGAGTCCTATTGGGTAGACCAAATCCCTCAAGTAAGGGATGCTCCAAAGGATGGCCTTTCAATGTCATGTAATGGATGATGAGGTGTAAGGGGTTTAGACATCAAAGGTCATTGAATTTCATTACATACAAGGGATTGTATTATCTCATTTATGGGTGCCTTTGTAGAGGGTGTGTGTCACCTTCTTTTGTAATGCACTTTTTCCAATCCCATCTTCTTTCCATTATTTTTTTCTTTCACATTTTAAGGAATGAGTTGAAGGCCATTGTGTTGGAGTGGCATCAAGATAATGACAATGTCACTCACAAATGCCATGCAAAAATAAGAAGGACGGCTCATGATGACACCCCATTTATTTCAGTTGTGTAACTAAGAGCCACTACCCTATCTTGGTGACCATATTATGGTAATTTCATACCACTAAATACCCATGATCATGATAGGCCAGCTCATGATGAGACCTCCCATCCTCCAACCAACCACTTAAGGACTCATTATCATTTATTTTGTAGGTCCCCCTTTTATTAGAGAGAAGAATTTCATTTCTTTCTCGGGGGATCCCTGGGTGAAGCATATGGAAGGTTTATATATAGGATTTTATCTTTTTAACCAACAATAATCCCTCTGGGCCTTCATCCCCTTCTTCCCATGAAATGAGGTACATGCTCTTCTTGGGTCGCTAAATTCAAAGGACCTAGAAGAGGACAATATGATTGGAATTTAATGAGTGGAAAGTGGTAAGTATGGTCAGGAATGGTACCATAACCCCTCAAGGGACCCCCAATCACAAACCTTTCCCAAAGTTTGGCCATCCACTAGGAAATATATGATGCTCACCAAGGTGAAAGAAGGTCAAAGTTATAATGTCCAAGAAGGTGATGTTTTAGGATTAATCCATAATTGCGGACACAAACCGATCTCCCTAGATCCACCTGGATCTAGAACAAAGAAAAATAGAATAGGATGCTTTCCTTAAGTTTTAAATATTGAATTTACTAAGAGGCAAGAATCATGGACATACCTTATGATCGCTTCCTATAGTCTTTGTTGCTCCCGCTT
>ML782260.1:103109-133720 GCA_009831015.1 Picea engelmannii
ACGAAGGACTTGACTCAAATAGAGAGGGGGGAAACTATTTCATTTTTTAATGAGCTTAACATAGAAACAAGAACTATGCTCGTAACCTCTATTTCATTTTTTAACGAGGTTGCCACAGAGAAGAAAAAACTATCCTCGTAAGTGGTTTCATTTTTTAATGAGATTGAAATCAAAAACCATGCTCAAAGACCTCTATTTCATTTTTTAATGAGGTTGCAACAGAGACGCAAAAAACTATCCTCGAAAACCTCTATTTCATTTTTTAACGAGGTTGCTGCAGAGATGCAAAAACTATCCTTGATTTCTCTTCTTGATCATGGATTCCAAAAGGAAAATGCTCCAGAATGACACCATGTCAAGGGACAAGCTCAAGAACCAACAAAGCTAACCCAAGCTCAAGCTAACTTTCTCCATGAAAACTCCTCTCCTTTTATAATATGAAGAAGATAAGGTGAGGAGGTTAGGATGATCCCACTAAATCATGAAAGCGAGTAAGATCCAAACCATTCAGATGCCACCTCACCATAGAAGCTTCTCCTTCTAGAAGATTCACGAAAACGCTCATTTTTCCCACGTGCTGGAATTCTCGCACCCTAGCTATAGAGCAACCTGCGAACACCTCGCAACCTGGCTATAGTGAAACCTGTGAGAATGGGTCATTCTCGCACCCTGCCTATATAGCAACCTGCGAACTTCCCTTTTTATAAGGTTTTTACATAGAAAAAAGCAACTTCTTTTCTCAGGAGAAGTTCTTCTCCCTTCTCTCTTTAGGAACTTAGGCCACTGACCCCTCTAAAGGCAACAGATAGGTTTACATCATTAACGATCATAGGGATGACGAAAATAATGTGTAACAGGCACTCTATAATTAGAAGTAGTTGAAATAAAACATGCTTAAATTCCTTAAATGTTAGGGTGATTACCTGCTACAATACTTGACTTGTACCACATGGAGAAATACCCTTCTTCCTTACAGAAACTAGCTGGTGTGGTGGATGCATTGACAATGGATAAAATATGGTGACATAGTAGGCTTCTATATGTGAAAGTGGAAACTTCTTTCATGTAATCTCTCGACACTCTATATATGCAACCTGAGGGCCTCAAGACATGATCTCGTTATTTATCCCACAAAATGGGGATAACATTTGGATCCTACTTGGGAACATGTTGTTATAACTCAAAATGCCACTTCTATTCATCCTTGATGTTGGCCTATTCAAGAATACATCTTCCAACCCATTTTGATGGAGTTCCTATAAAAAAAAAATGTTTTTCTTGGCATACATGCCATGTTGCATATTCATAGCACATACATACTCTAATTGCATACCTATAATCCCACGTACATACACTTGTTGCACTACTGAAAGCACGCGTGTACTCCAAAAAATTCCAAAAGAATATAAAATCCATTCTTTCTAGTGGAGTTTACAGGATATCTTAGGTTTTGCAACCATCTTACCTTCTGTAGCCCTTCTGGAAATGAATTAACCATCATTTTATCAAATAAAAAGGGCCCTAGGGTGTTCATTTGGGTATATCAAACTAGAGGCAAGAGAACTCTGCCAAAAATTCTCCCTTCTATTCCAATCTTTCTTTCATTCTTCTCTAAGTTTCATCCTCAACATTCCCTTCCATCCATCTTCCTTATACAATCCATCATTTTCCCTTATATTGGCATGTTGGTGGTGAATATAGTATTGGGAATAGTGCACTTGGAGACAAAGTAGAGGATCCTAGGTGAGTTTCGTTGAGCATGACCAACAAAATTCAGGTTGTAACCTCTAATTTTTTTGTTAATAAAAGAGAAAAGTTCTTTTCCCAAATATTTATGTCTATGTGTTTATGTTTATGAATATTTTCATGAATAAACAACTCTTTAGATAATCTTGATAATTAAGCATATGTTATCCTAGATTGTTCTATAGCATTGTTTCAGGCCAACTTTGGGAGGAGGATTGTAGTCTTGGAACAAACAACAATCAGAAGGGATAGACATCAGCCATAAGGAATTAAGGGACATATTTCTATCTTATTTCTCTTCCTTTAATTATCGTAAGGTTGTGTTTGTTTTGGGGTAGAATAGAACATTTTCTATCTTTTAGGGTGTCAAGGATCTTCCTAGTCGCTAGACATAGATTAGGGGGATTTTCCCTATATCACATGTACTTGTCGTAGAGTGCATGATAACCACAATATCTCCTAGTATACTTGTGCCTACACTGAAAAAAGAACCATAAAATATAGTGTGGTTCTATCACCCTTCTTCCATATACATCAAAATCGAAAAATGAAAACTAATATAGAAAAAACAATTTTAGCAATTTTTTAAAGACTTCTAAACTAAGCATGAAATTAATATGAAGTAGAGAAAAATGAAAAATGAAATGCATCTAAAGTAATATGAGAAACAAAGATGCAAATGAAAGGAAATCAAGATGACCTACCTACTTACTTGGGGCACGGGCCCTGAAGAAGTCATGTGACCTTGACATAAGGTTAGAGAAAAGATCCATTCACTGGTAATGACATCTTTCTCCCATCTAAGGCTGTCAAAAAATAATTTTCTTTATCGTACTTCTTCTTGACGATGTAAGGGCCAAGCCATGAGATATCATATCTTTGATCATACTTGGGATTTCCCTTTATCTTTTCACACATGAGTCCAAGACTTCCTTCACTGAAATTGATGCAAGGTAAGTTCGCAATGTATGGATAGGAAGGAGGCTCTGAGTTGACCATCCTTTTGATTGCATCTTAATGTTCTTCATATTATTTCTTCAAAATTTGGACAGAACCTGGACCATTCCCTTGGTACTTTGAAAGTTTCTCCTTGTATTCATATATCCTTGGGAGGAGCATATATATGGATTCTTCCTGCATGAAATACAACTTATATGGATCATAATAAATAATATGTTGAGACACATTGTAATCACATTCGCTGACATAATTAGGGCCATTTGGATCCATCACATGTTTATCATTATTTTCCTAGTTGTACAACATCTCAAAGGTTCCATCACCCATGGGGGTGTATGCATGGGTAAGGTTCATTCTAAGGAAATTCCCAAGAGAATAATACCAACTCCTCGATAGGAGAATCCCCCAAGAATCCAAAACATCAATCACTACTATGTCCATGAGGAGGCCGATGTGTGGAAAATCAATCAGAAATACCTCAACGTCCTCACACAATCCATAAAACTTGACCCTTTTAGAATCAATACCACATGCAATACCATAGGGTCGAGTTGTCTTCAAACCAAGTTGTTCAATCAACTTCAATTATATGACATTTGTTGAGGCCTCAGAATCAATCATACAGTTGTTCAAGCGGAGGACATTCATTTCTAATGAAAGAGAGAGGGAGGATTCTTGTCCCTTTGTCGATTGAGATACATAGTGTTTAAAATGATAGGAGGGTATTCCTTCTCGATCGATAACTATAATATCTTCAAGATTTCCCTATTCACAGAAGGGATCTTGCACATATCCATCACTGGGACTATCATATTCAATTTTCCAAACATGGTTGCAACATCTATATTCAACTAAATCTCATCTATGAGAGTTGGATTAGAAAGAAACTCATGTACTGGAGGTGGAGGTGGTGGGGCCACCTTCTTTGTTGATGGAAGAGGAGTGGAAAGATGTGATGGATGGGCTAAAGTTTTATTTCTTCTAATGTAGGTCAAATATTCCCTCCTCCTTAATTCCTTATTTTGATCAACTGTTAACTGATTCAAGGCCTAGAATCTCCCCTCTCTTTACCCCCGTCTTCTGGATTCATTGATCTATTATTGTGTGACTTGTTCTTCTTGGAAAATGAAGATCATATCCATGAAATTCATACTTTCGAGAGAATATTCATGTCATCGGGGACACTCATATTCTCTGTGAGGTTCTTTACATGGAAGGCACCAATATTCTGTATCGACCATCCCAACTGGTTTCAAAGTAACCAGGGCCTTTGCCTCTTGTTGAGGCCTCGATTTCCAACCCGTGGCATCTATTTTCTATTTGGTAAATCGAGGTATGGGGGAATATTGATTTCTCTCTACAATAGTCAAACGACCCATAATATGGTTCTACACCTAGCTAAGCTAAGTACTCATCCGATCTATATTTTGATTCAAGAGGGAAATCAGATCAGGAGCGCTGCTATTGGAAACCTTAGTCTTTATTTCTTCCTTGACATGAGGGTAGTGAAAAGGCTCAACCTCGAATCAAGAATATTCTCTTCAATGTCAGCACTCTATTCTTTGGCCTGTGCTAATGATGTGGGATTTTTGTCCTTTAGAATGAATCGAAATGTCCCTTCAAAAGAATTCATATAGAGGATATGAACTGATGTGGTTGTAGGATGGAATTTTGTTGAAATCTAATTGTAAAAAATGTCAAATATGGTATTGAATTCATTCACTATCTCATTCTCATTTTTGTTTATTTGATTGAATTGAGATCAAAGTATCCCTCCGTCTTTATTTGTTGACCATGTTCTTTTAAACATCTTGGAAAAATATTCATAATACATGAGATGATTGTCAAGAAGGCCTATGAACCAATAAATAACTTATTCAGTCAATGATGAATTGAATAATCTCATGGCTACATCTTCATGCTCAATCCCTGCATTTTCCATGTCCCAGCCTATGATGTAAAGATGATCCTCAACAATCACTACAATATTTCCTAGGAACTTTGGCCATGTTAAGGGGTTTGTAAAGGTCCTTTTCCCAAGGGTGATCCATTGGATCAAGGGGAAGGGTACCATGGAAAATCATTTTAATAGAGGAAGGATAGAGGGGAGGCCTTCTTTGGTAGACCTTAGAAGGTTTCAACCTCACATGGGAAAACATATTGGTTGTGGAGCCTGATTGTCTTCTCAATTCAGAGGTCTTTGTTTTCAACCATTTTTATACCCCATGAAGACTTTACAACCCATAAGAATGTACACTCTTCCATGCGAGGGAGTGCAGAGGGGGGTTACCCCATCTGCGGGGGTTTGGGGGTGAATCCCCCGAAGGAAAAATTGCCTTGTAAATGTATATTGTAATTTCACTGTAAATCTAGATCATTCATTATAAGGTTGCATATGTGATGTTAGAAGTTATGTTAGGGTTTTTTTCCCTAGAAGGAAACCCTCTTTTATGAGGGAAATTCATTGCGGCTATGTATCATTGTGAATATTGTATTCTGAGATAGGAGTCTGTGAGAGAAATAAGAGGAATTTATAGCGAGTTTGTTGTAGGTTGTATCCCTTCATTTTGATGGATAATAATAAAGAAAAGACCTGGCAATTTCTCTGGTGGATGTAGCCCACACTGGGTGAACCACACATATCTATGTCTCTATTGTATTGCATATCTTCTGTGTTTTATTTCCGCATTTGTTTTATTTTGTTGCTCCACGATCCCATTTTTCTAACAAATGGTATTAGAGCATAAGGTAACTCGCAGGAAAATAGGGTTCCTAGTTCGAGTGGGAGAAATGGAAGAAGATGGAAAGTTAGGGTTGATAAATTTATTGGCCAAAGATACCATTTATGGAAGATGCAGATGGAAGATTATTTATATTAGAAGGATCTATTCCTACAATTGGGTGGAATAGAAAAGAAGCAGACGACCATGAAGGATGAAGAATGGGAGGTTATTGATAGAAAGGAACTAGGAATGATACGACTGATCCTAGCAACATTGATGGATTTCAATATTTAGAAATAAAAGACAACAAAGGAGCTGATGGACGCATTCGATAAGCTGTATGAAAAATCCTCGATGTCCAATAAGGTATTTCTAATGAAGAGATTATTTAATATGAAGATGTCAGAAGGTGGGTCTATTGCAGATCATTTAAATGAATTTAATACAGTTATTGATAAATTAATTTCTATAAAAGTGGACTTTGATGATGAGGTCGGGGCTCTTCTAATATTGTGCTCATTGCTAGAAAGTTGGAACTGATTGGTCATGGTTGTAAGTAACTATGTCTCTGGTTTAAACACTTTAAAATTTGATGATGTTGTTGGTGTTATCCTTAGTGAGGAAATGCGATGGAAAAGAACATGTGAAACATTAGGGAATGCATTAAACATGGAGAACAGTGGAAGACAAAAGGATAGAGGAAAGGTATCAGGGAACCATGGGAATTCTAGGATGGGAAGATCCAAATCCATATTTGTAAAGATAGAGTGTTGGAATTGTGGGAAGAAAGGACATCTGAAGAAATACTGCAAAGCTCCAAAGAAGCCAAGAGATGGACAGCAAGAGAAAAATCAGGAAGCAAATGTAACAGGTGATGTGTTACAAGATGATTTTATTCTTTCCGTAGATAATATTTTTGAGTCTTGGGTAGTATATTCGGGGGATTCATTTCATGCCACACCCCATAGGAAACATTTTCTATATTATGTTCAAGTTGATTTTGGACAGATTCATTTGGATGATGATGCACCATGCAAAATTGTTGGAATGGGAAAGGTAGAAATAAATAAAAGCAATGGAAACCAATGGTTTTTGAAAGAGGTAAGTCATGTTCCAGATCTAAGGAAAAATGTGATTTCAATGGGGCAGTTGGAAAGCAAAGGTTGTATATCCATATTTAAAGATAAGGTGTGGAAGGTCACAAAAGGATCATTGGTGATAGAAAAAGAAGAGAAGGTAGGTACTGTTGGATCATGTTGTCATTGATGCCAATGGTTTGATTGATTGATGTCATTGATTGATTGATGCCAAAGGATTGATTGATTAATGATTTATGTAATGTAATATGTATTTTCCTTGATGAGAATGCATAAATGAAAATGGATCAATGAGTTTTCATTGATATGATGATGGATCAATGAGTTGTCATTAATACATGATGAATATGGATCGATGTGGTTTCATTGATATGATGCATTGTTGGAAAAATGTATAGATGAATTATTTATTATCTTATCATTATTGATGAGGTGCACAAATGGATGAACTCCAAAGTGGTCCCCTTATGGTGAAGGCCCTTATGGGAAGACACTTTGTGGATTGAGTTATCCTAGAAGAATGGTTGGAGGACCCATGCTTGTATGTGGAATAATGAGTTGAAGATAAATGAAATTGTTGGTAAAACTATCCTAGATGGATAGTGCTTGTCATGCCATTTATGGTGGTATGTGGAATGTCACATAACTCCTCATAGTTTGAGAGTTATGGCCTTATGAAGTTGGAGGACCCCCATATGAAGGCTTGAAGCCCCCAAGGTCAAAGAAGTCAAAGTGACCTAAAAGAGGAAATCATTATTTAAATCATAAAGTAAAATGACAAAGTCAAGGTGGATTATTTAAATAATAAAGAGAAGTGACAAAATCAATATAGATTATTTAAATGATAAAGTAAGGTGACAAAATCAATATAGATTATTTAAGTGATAAAGTAAGGTGACAAAATCAAGAAGGAATATTTAAATGATAAAATGTTGGAGAAATTTCTATTTATGGAAAGTGGTTAACCCTAAAATAAGGAAAATAGGTTAAGAAACCTAAAAGTGGATAAAGTGACCTAGAGGATGAAAGTATAAATAATATAGCTATGGACTCTTGCATTTCATCCTTGTGTGTGGATCAATGGAGAGCTTCTTGTGAGAGAATTCTGGTGTGGATCTCTTGAGCATGATTGAATATCTATTTTGAGAAAGAGAGCGTGAGGAGGATCTCATGGACGCCTCAAAGTTTTGGAAATATCGTAGATCTTGATGGAAAAAGTCGTGGAGCTTCAGAAACTCTATTTTTTGATGCATACGTGGGTTGTCTGTGTATAGGGTGCGTATACGCAAGCTGTCTGTGTACAAGGTGTGTATAATACATAGGTTGTCTGTGTACAAGGTGCGCATATGCAGGCTGTATGTGTATAGGGAGCATACAGTGGATAAAATCATGGAGATTTTTGGTTGAGTTGATGATAAGATATTGAAGACTGAAGTAGGTTCCTGATTTTCACTCTATGGGCTCAGATCTATCACCGAGACACTGGTATGGTTACATTATTGTCTTGATGGATAGCATTTCTTATTGTGTTGTGAATGCCTAGGGAATTCTTGGTATGGTTTCTATGATGTGATTTTTTTTTTTTGATAGAGTGAGAAACACTCTTATGATTCAATACTGATATGATGGCTATAGTATGTTGAATACATATGCATGATTTAGTAGTATTCATGTTGACTGGTTGTGGAGCATGAGTAATATATTAGCGAGCTTAGATGTATTATGACTGGCTGATGGTCAGTGATAAAGATAAGAGAATGATAAATTGGTTGCAGAGGATTTGATTTGATTTTGAAGAACAAACCCTAATAGCTCAGAAGGTATACGCAGGCTGCAGTATTGTTTAGGAGCGTATACGTAGGTTGTAGTATTGCTTGGACGTGTATACATGTGGGTTGTACTACTGGTAGGGCATGTGCACACGCACGTTGCATTACTGACAGGTCGCGTACCTATTGCAGATTGACATCTGTTGAGGATTGTTGCCTCATCTCAGTTGATGCTGAGGGTGTAAGCTAAGTCTTGTATTATAGATATGATACTCTTGTAGAGTTGTAATCTATTCAGTTGTTGCTGATAAACCCCCAGATATTTGTCTATAATAAAAAGAAAATTGTACATACATCTTGTGCTCTTTATGTTCCTTGTGGTAATGACTTGTTCATGATATATTGCTGATATATGTTGTTGATATGTTCTCACATCTAACTGGTTATAAATGACAACAATGAGTAATGAGTAAAATGTTGAATGCTAACTAAAGAGTTTTGTGTAAGAGGGAAGTTTGGGAAAAAGAGCCCCACACTCATTCACCCCCCCTCTAAGTGTGGTAGGTGTGTCCAATAGGTAAATTGTATTTATGTACTGGTAATACTAACTCTTGTATCTCTTTAGATTCTATAGGAGTGGATAAAACACTATGGCATCATAGGCTTGGACACATGAGTGAGAAGGGGATGGAGATACTTCACAAAAGAAATCTGTTTCCAAATCTAAAACAAATTGATTTGGATTTCTATGAGCATTGTGTTTATGGAAAAAATAAGAGAGTCATATTTCTCAGAGTTGGAAAAGAAAACAAGAGTGAAAGGTTATAGATTGTGCATACATATGTATGGGTACCAACTCAAGTATCATCTCTTGGTGGATCTCGTTATTATGTTACTTTTATTGATGATGCAACTAGAAAAACTTGGGTTTATTGCATTCGACAAAAATCTGATGTTTTTGATACGTTTAAGAAATGGAAATCTTTGGTTGAGAATGAGATAGGAAAAAGGTTAAAGTGTATCATATCAGACAATGGAGGGGAATATTGCAACAAGGAGTTTGATGATTATTGTTCATACCATGGGATTCGTAGAGAGAAGACAGTTCCTAGAACACCACAAGAAAATGGTGTGTCAGAGGATGAATATGACAATCATGGAGCATGCAAGGAGTATGATATTTCATGTTGGTTTTCCCTTACAGTTATGGGAAGATGCTATAGATATTTTTGTTCACTTAATAAATAGAGGAACTTAAAGCTATTTCGATGGTAGAATTCTAGAGGAGGAATGTATAGATAAAAAGATAAACTATTCTTATTTGAAGACTTTCGGTTGTGAATCATTTGTCCATATTGATAAAGAAAATAGAACAAATCTTGAGGCAAAATCCAAGAAGTGTACCTTTATTGGATACAATGTTAATGATTTTGGTTATCAATTATGGGATTATGAAAATAAGAAAATCATTAGGAGTAGATATTTCATATTCAATGAGAAGGTCATGCAGAAAGATCAGTTGCAGGGTAAGAAAGAAGAAAAATAAAAACAAGCATACACAGTTCTTGATGAGATCACTGAAAAACAAATTCAAAAGGTACCCAAAAATCATAATGTACAACAACAAGATCAACAGGCACCTCAAACTCCTGGAAGTGTTGTTAGAAGATCTACTAGGTTAAGTATACCCCCTGAACGATACTCTCCTTCATTGTATTATTTAATGTTGACTGATTCTAGTGAACCAGAATGTTATGAAGAGGCAATGCAGGTAGACACCAAAAAGAAGTGGGAGCAAGGCATGAAAGAGGAAATGGATTCCTTGGTAAATAACCAGACTTGGGACTTGGTTCAGTTGCTTGTAGGAAAAAGAGCATTGCAAAATAAATGGGTTTACAAGTTGAAGGAAGAAGATGGAGGAAAAAAATGGTACAAGGATAGACTTGTTGTAAAGGGGTTTGCACAAAAGAAAGGTATAGATTTTGATAAAATGTTTTCTCCTATTGTTGAAATGACTTCAATTAGGACTATTTTAAGTCTTGTGGCAATATAATATTTGGATCTTGAACAGTTAGATGTAAAAACAACTTTTCTTCATGGGGATTTGGAGGAAGATATTTATATGCAGCAGCCACAGGGGTATGAGATCAATGGGAAGGAGAATTTGGTATGCAGGTTGAAGAAGAGCTTGTATGTCCTAAAGAAAGCTCCAAGGCAGTGGTATTTGAAGTTAGACAAGTTTATGATAGAACAAGGTTATAGTAGATGTCATTTTGATCACTATGTTTATTTTAAAAGGCTAGAAAATGGAAGCTATATTATCTTTCTATTGCATGTAGATGACATGCTTGTTGCAGGGTATAATATGCAGTATATAAATGTGCTCAAGAAGAAATTAGCTAATTCATTTGCAATGAAGGATTTGGGTGTTGCAAAGAAAATCCTTGGTATGAGAATAAGAAGATACTGGAAAAAACACAAATTGACATTGTCTCAGGGTGAGTACATAGAGAAGATGTTGGATAGGTTTAGAATGCAGAATGAAAAAACAATTAGTACACCTTTGGCCAGCCATTTCAAATTAACTAAGGAAATGTGTCCCAAGACATAAGAGGAGATAGTATACATGTCCAGGGTCCCTTATTCATCAGCGATTGGCATCTTGATGTATGCGATGGTTTGCACAAGTCCATATATTTCACATGCAGTGGGAGTTTTGTTGGCACATGTTTTATCAGACTAGGGTCCTTCTCAGGTTACCAAAAAATGCTACCGAGTAGTCTAGAGCGCTGGAATTTTCATCTCCTCCGAAGAGAAGAAGTCTCACCCGAAGCGCTGCTGAGACAAATAGATAGGGAAGGGTAAGGAAGATACTTAGGAGGATTCACAGAGCCTTCAGGGCTCATCTTGATCTTGCGTAAGAGACATGAATAGGTATGAATATTATGGGTGCAGGAATAAAACCTACTTATGTTGAGAACACACATTTAAACATAGAACCATCAAGTAGAACTTATAAACCATAAATAAGTATTGTAATGCATAAGTAAAACACACAAAGAAACATCATATTTTGAAAATTCAGGTCCTTATTCATATTAGCTTCAGAATCTTTCTTTGATTACAGACTCAAAAATACACAGTAGTGCTCTGTACAAACTCTTGGCTCTAGACTCATGTCGAAGAACTCCAATTATTAGACTAATACATCAGTTACATTACAGACTCAGGACTTTACTTGACTCGACTGACAACAACCTCACCAAGAGGGAAGATCAAACTGAGCTTAATCACAATCCAGCTGAATCACTAGATAACTAACCAATCTACACACAAACAATAACAAATCAACCCCTTTACAATCATGTTCATCCCTATATATAGATAGGTTGTGTATTCTGTCTCGATTTGCACACTTTCTTGTTTTGTTGCAATTGTTTGTTGCTTAGCTGGTGTTACACTGTCTTTCACAACTGATTTCTGTTGCTCTTCCTTGCTCTGCTGTCGAGATTCTGGTGAAGATTGTGCAACTCATGCTCAGTCAAAACTTGCGTGATTCCTTATCCCAGAAACAAAGGGCCCAACAGGGTCCGAACACAAACCTTGACTCACCCTCGAGTCAAGGGCTTGGTTCTTTCATAGATTCCAGGAGCATCTGTTGTTTTCCCTTGTCCTCATTTTCTTCTTCCTTCTACTCTTCTTTTGCCTCTTCAAATGAAGGGCCCAACTATGGGAACAACTCTAAGGCTTGCTCCTTCACTCCTTGAAAGTTTCCAAATTTATCCTACCGCTTCCTAGCGAGGAGTGATGCCTCTGCAACAAACTGTCAAGTCTTCTCTTTACTACACTCCTTTGTCTTGGACTCGATCAACAAGTTCCACTCAAAATCTACTGTTGCGTCAACTTGATGCAGTTGCATATACACTGCCTGAATGGTAGGTCAAAAGTTTCACAACGCTTTCTTTGCTACGTTCTGTGCCTCAAAGAGGGTGTTCAGTTCGTTTTCTGCTTGTTGGATTTGGTCAAACTTCTGTTGTTGCTCCATCGGATCCATTATGGCCGCAACTTCTTCATTCAACACCTGGATCTTTGTGCACACCTCCTCTATGACTTGGTTTCTTTGAATGATGTTTCCCATCCAATTGCTGACTTCCTTGAAAATCTGTGTGCATTCCGTTGTGTGTTTGTGTAGTGTTTCTCGAGCATTGTTTCCTTGTAGTACTATCTTCTACATATTCTCTTACAGCGTCTGAGGCTACTGCTCTACTTCTTGTTGGGTCTGTCGTAACTTTGCTTCTAGATTCTTAGCTTGAGTGGTGAGTTGTGTCCATGCTCCTTGTAGCAGCTCAATATGGTGCTCCGACTCGCCTACATCACTGGCTTTAGGTAGTTTGGGTGCAACCTTCTGAATCTCCGACTAGGCTTCAACAAGTCTTTCCTGCACTCTTTCTAGTTTGCGCTCAACCTAGATTTTTTCATGTGCTTCCTATGTCCTGCATGTTTGCACAAGGAGATCTTCCTTCCTTACAACCTCGACAGACCTCTCGACCTCCTGGAGCATTTTCTCTAATTGATCAGTTGATGCTCTGATCAGTCCAAATAAGTGCGTCAGTGGCCACTATACTAGGTCATCGGATGAAGGGGTTGCGTCTCTGGTTGCTCATGTCTGCAATGGAAGTCCACTGGCCATTAAATGCTCTGAGCAGGTCTCTACCTCCTCCTCTATTGATGGTCCTAGCATGATCCTCAACCTTAGTGCTAAGGGAAAGAGAGTCAGAACCTTTGTTCTGGCTATGCATAGTTGCATCAATTCTATGCATTGCTGAGGGTTCTACAAAACCGGCTCCATCTATTCATGCTCTGCCTGGGTGTTGATTCTAGTTCCTTCTGAGTCTCTAGTATCTCTTGCTCTTTTGTTGCATCTACTTCATGCATTGTGCTTTCTTGGGCACTCTCACCCTTGGCTAGTGAGGTGATTTGCTGGTATCTTTGAGCTTTGGCTCCTCCACAGTTTGGGTGTATTTTTCTTGCACTGAAGGCTCAGTTTGTTGTTACTGGATGTCTTGGCTTGGACCAGTAAACTTCATGCTCAGGCTCTGCTTTGGTATTTTGGGGTTTGGACCAGAAAATTATGGTCTCGACTTAAGCAACTCTTGGGTTATTTATGGGAATGTTCTCTTCGCTTTCTCTAGTTGCTCGAGCTACATCGACTCTGGGTTTATGGTCTGGGGTGGGCTAGTGGTTTCTGGGGTGGGTGACTGGGGTGGTGGTGATGACAGAGGGTGCTTGGTGATGAATGTGGATGGAAATGTTTTAGGCTTAGGTTCGTCCTGAATGTGGATGATGGAGCTTTCTTTGACTGTTGAGTGGGTGCGGGGGATGGTTGATGCAAGGGGTTGGGGGTTCAGAGGTTTATTTGGCGGAACCTCGGTTCTGGGCTTCTTCACCATTGGTTCAGTAATGAACACATCACTCAGTATCTGGTTAACGTCCTCACTTGACAACATGACATTAGGTAGCATCCGACGGAGGGCCGATAACATTCTTTTCTTCTGCTCCATTGGTTGTGTCTCATCTTCCTCCTCAGAGTTTGATTGTACTAGATCTTCTGTATTCTGTGGATTTGGGCCTGATCTCGGTCCTACTCCTGCTTCTTTTTATTTCCTCTTCAACAGCTCTGCATGTAGAATATAATGCATCCCCGACTTGCGCAGGTTGCATTTGACTTCTGGCCATGATATTAATTCCTTGTCAAAGGCCTCCTCATCCAGATAGAATGAAAACATCCTTGTATGGAAATCTTCCCTGCTAACATGTCTCGGCTAGACAAATGTATGGTGTCGGTTCATGATGAAGGAAATGTTTCTCGTATTGTAGTTGAGGAGCTCCTCTAGAATACACAGCCTCTGTGTTGTGTTTATCAGGCTGTTATACCACTTAGAAAATTCTACGGTGTTGAAGGCTGCATTCTCCGAATCTGACCTGGATTGCCAGGGCTCGAACATCCTCGCCATGTGCCCCTTTTCTAGTAGCGTCAACGGCCTTCCCATAGGTGGCTTCCATTTGAACATTGAGAATTCCAGCAACAGATATCCATAGGTAAAGTTTCCTCCCTTCTCATGCGCTTCCTCATAGGCCACTAGTAGTTCCTCCAACAGGTAACTGCACCAATTGAACACATCGTCGTTGGCACAAACGTATGCTACTGATAATGCATCTAGCATGCATTTACCCTTGTAGTATGATCTCATAACCTTCCTGGCTATGATATAATAACCAATCCAAACTATCTTTGGTAATATGGGGTCGATTACTATTGTGCATTCCCCCCTCTTTGTGTTGAATTTTTCATACAGGCTGATCTCTCCTTTCTTTTTTCCATGCTTACCAAGACTCTAGAATCCTTTTGACACATCTTCTCCTTTGAATAATAGTCCAGTAAGCTGATGGATTTCTTCAACATGGATTGGATATCTCTTATCCAACCAGAGACTTCTGTTGTGCACCCTATTTATCAGAAATTTTGTGCACCGTGCAACCTTACCAGTGGTGTCGAATACTGGTAGGTCTCTAAGGTTCATGATGGTCAAATTGAATAAGTTGATAAATTATGGTTTTGGCATGAATTGCATGCCTCTGAATCCATCTGGAGCCATCTCCCAAAAGACATCTATGTTCATTTGGGGGAACAAAACTAGATCTCTTAGATCAAGATCGAGGAGCTTAACATGATCCACCTTCCCTTTGAGATCGCCCACGACCTCGACTCAGGGGTCGTAGGGCTTGTCTGGTACCACATATTTAAGAATGGAACTTTGACTTGTTGTGGATCTCAACATTTACACTTCTGCGGAAAGCTAAGGACTAGGACCACGACTATGGATTTCACAATTGTGCAGGATGGTTTGCTCTACCGAATTCAGAAATGTCAATGTTCTTTGAAAACGATGCGTTCTTAGGTGAGTTCTTAGGGCCTTATACTTGGCTTAGCAGGAAATTTTATCAATAATTGTTGTTTTTCATGACCGTATGGAAGAAAATGGATCTGAGTTGTCCAATGGGATGGTTTAACGGGGTAAATCCTATTGGGCGATTCTGGCATTTACTTTCTTGCATGAGTGGGATAGGGACGTTGCCGATTTCAGACCTTTGTGTTTGATGGGTGGGTATAGCAGTGCAAACTCCGATGGCATATTTGTGTATCATGGTTTTATGGCTTAACTAACTTCAAACGGGGTGTCGTGATGGTAATAAAGGATGACACTAGACTGGGTTCGTGTGGCACATGGACGTTGGTCGTATTCAGATTCATCCTCCCTCCGACCACAAAGGGGGTCCTCGTCATATTAGTGACTGTCATTAATGGATTCTCTTACCCTTCGGATCCTGCACTTATGATTCATTAGTTTTGTATAAAACAAAACTTAAACAGAAAATGAACTATGTGTCATGGCGCAACACTGCACACACTGACTTTATTAACTGAATTTACAAAAAATTCAGAAAATCAAATCTAACTAGTATACATGCTCCTTTGGACTAGAGAAACAATCCCTTTTTCTCAGTTTTGAGATAGATAGGGCTTCAGGCGAGCGTCATTCACCCATCCTGGACGCAACACACCAGCCAGTTGCGCGATTTTGACTGCTCCTGAGGGTCAGATCTCTACAATTATAAATGGTCCCAAATAGTGCATGCGCAACTTTCCAGGATGCTTCTGGTACTGACTATCGTAGAGTAGAACCTTATCTCTTTGCTTAAATACTTTGGTATTAATGTGCCTGTCATGCCAAGATTTTTATCTTTCTTTTTCAACTGACTAATGGAATTCTGCTATAAATTTGGTTTCCTCAAGTTCTTGTAAATCCATAAGTCTCTATTCAACTGATTCCTCCTTTGACATATGTGTGTGATTTGTGTAATATACAAACTTGAAGTGATGAATTATGTAGGCACCATTGCCTCTTTCCCATAAACTATATGGAATGGTGTGTACCTGTGGATTTTCTATGTGGTTGTCTTGTAAGCCCATAGTACTTCTGGGACTCTGTCATCCTAATCTTCCCAATTTGTGCAACAGACCTTTGTCAACCCTCTTTCCAGAATTGTGTTGAAGGCTTCGACTGTTCCATTGGCCTACAGGTGGTAGGGGCTTCTTTTGTGATGTTGGATTAGGAACTTTGTTGTAAGTGTTTCTATAGTGATACTAATGAAAAGAGTTCCCTAAACATTGGTTAGGCTCCTAGGACATCTGAAATGAGTGATAATATTCTCAAATATGAACCTAGCAAAAGTATTGGTCGAACAGTCCTGAACAACTGCTGCTTTGGCCCAACATGTAAGGTAGTGTGTTGCGATGATGATGTACCTAGTATTTGAATGTTTGTATGTGGTGTTGATTAGTCCAATGAAGTCAACTACCCATTTCTCAAATTCTTGTATAGATTGAACTAGTTGCAGTGGTAATTAATCTCGTTGTGATGGCTTAACTACTCGTTGACAAACATCACATGATCTAGCGTATACCTTTTCATCCTTGAAGAGTGTTTCCCACCAAATTCTAGCTTGCAGAACTTTCTGTGCAATGGCCTTTCCTCTTAAGTGACCTCCTGTAACTTCACTATGGTATTCCCAGAGTATATCCTATCTTTCATGATCCAGGACACATCTTCTGAGGATACGGTCTAGCCCTAGTTTATACAAATGTATGACGATCAACTGGTAATATTCTCCTCTAACAACCATGTGGTGTTTCTGGGTTGTGGAATATGTTTTTGGGCAGGCCCCTCTACTTAATAAGATTGATATGTCGTCCAGGTACTCTGGTATGGCCTCGACCCAGAACAAGTCTGCATCTGGGAGATGATCATCTACTGCTCCACCACTTTCCAATGATTATAATCTGGACAGTTGATCAGGTCCTACGTTACATCTTCCCAGCTTAATGATAAATTCAAAGGAAAATTCTTGAAATAACAAAAACCATCTACAAATTCTCCCTTCCAACACAGGTTTGTTAACTAGATATTTCAATGAAGAATGATCAGTAAAGAACTTGAAATGAGAACCTAACAAATAATGTCTAAATTTATGCAAAGAATAAATCATGGCTAAGCCCTCCCTTTCCATTGTTGTGTAGTTTCGCTCTGCTTGCTACAACTTCCTACTCGAAAAATAGATAAGATGATCCATAGCACCATCTTCAGGTTGCCTTAAGATAGCTCCTAAGGCAATTCTTGAAGCATCTACATGGACGTGAAATTCATTCTCCCAATTTGGGAATATTGGATTCAATGTTTTGATGAGATTCTCTTTAAGTGTCTCAAATTCTTTATCACATTATGGAGTCCATTGGAACATTTCATCCTTTTTCAGTAGGTTTTCCAGAGGTGCAGTAATGTTGGCATATCTTCGGATGAACTTGCAATAGTAACCTGTGTGTCCCAGCATGGAGCACAACTATTTAGCACTCGTAGGTGGTGACATATTCACAGTGACAACAACTTTGGATGGGTCTAACAATAATCCTTCTCGGCAGACTATGTGGCCCAATAAATTCCCATGTGGTACACAGAAGATGTACTTTCTGAGTCTTAATGAGATCTGCAATTCTCTGCATTTGTCAAAAATAGCCGCAACAGTGCTACATGTTCCTTGAGAAGGCTATATATTGTCCAATCATCCATATAGACTTCTATAAATTTGTGAATGAACTCTCTAAAAGATGCTATTACAATCTTGGAAAAAACTGCAGGGGCATTCTTTAAGCCAAATGACATCACATTGTATGCGAAATATCCCCATTTTGTTACGAATGTGGTCTTCTTTTTGTCCTCTTTGGCAATCCTGACTTGGTGGTACCCTAAAAATCCATATGTGAATGAGTATGCTTACTTACCCACAACCTGTCCTAGCACCTCATAAGTAAAAGGTGTTGGGAAAGGGTCATGCACACAGGCAGAGTTAAGGCTTCTATATTCTACACAGACCCTAATATCCTATGTGCCTTTCTTGCTTTGAATAACTATTGGGCTGACCCATTCTGCTTCTTCTATTGCAAAAATGAGTCCTGCTTCCAACATCTTATATATCTCCTTCTTAACCTTCTCTTTTACTCTCGGGTTAAGACGGTATGGTTTATGTCTCATGGGCTTGGATCCTGGTTTCAATTCAATTTTCATTTCTCCCATAACTCCTTTGATTCCCTTTAACTCTGAAAACCTCTTTTGGAAAAAATCCTCATATTCCCACAACAAACTCTGTACTTCTTGACTAGTTTGCTCATCCCAGTAGTCTCCCACCATAGCTATCTTGGGCTGCTCTGTGGTCCCTTTATTGATTTTGCGCAATTTTAATGGGTGATTCTATGAGCTATCAGTCTGGCTGGGTATGGTGTTCTAGATTTCTCTGCTCCCCTCTGTCTCTTTGATGACTAGGTTTCTCAGTTCCTCTAAGTCATATAAGCTTTCTAAATCTTTGCTAATTTGATATAATTCTATCTGTTTCTCAGTTGAGGGTAGGTGAACGTTAGTCTAAAGTTATTGGTTATTTTTGGTAGATACCACTAAGTTTGGCTTCTGATTACCATCATCTATAAAAATAAATTCTTTAATCTTTTGCAGGACTACTTCAAGCTTAGGGTACTTAATTGTAAGTGAGAAGTCATTGAAAAAATGAGCTGCCAATGTTTGCCTATCCCTGGTCTATCTTATGGTTTCCTCATGTATGAACCAAGATTTTGGGATTGGATCTAGGGAATGTGGAAATACCTGAACCCAAAAGTGAGCCCGCATCTTTCCACTGTGTCATGCACTGTTCAATATGAATTCTTGGATCTAATTCTCCACTGAATAGTTGCACAACTTGGAGATCCGTCTGCATCTTTGATTCTAGATGCTCCTTATTCTGGAACCTATACTTGATAGCTTGCTTCACATCGTCCCAAGTTATGATTAAGGATTTATGATTATCCCACCATCTGGCAGGAGTGTTCTAAAAAGATACATCTAGTACCGAGATTCTTTGATCTTCTACGACATTTTCCTCCATGATGAGAAAAAACCTATCTAGTTTTGAGGTGCCATCGTATACTAGGTGTTCTCTAACTTCGGTCCCAACCCGTATGGTTACTCTGAAAGTTGTGCATCTTCTTGAGAATATTTCGTACGATCCTTTTTTACAACTATCAAAATCCAATTCTGAATCTTCATATGCTAACTGTATGCTTCTCCAACTTACTGATCCATCAGTAGTTGGATTTATATGATCATCTCTTGTTCCTACTGTTACAGTGTACAACTGGTCCAAGTCTTGTCCTTCCATATTATTGTCTATTGGCTCTATATACCTGGGTCCTACATATGGATCCAAAGGTTGAACTACCTTGATTCCATCAACTTCAAAGGTCATGTTGTCATTGTTTAAGTCAATTATTGCATAGTTGTTGTAGGCCCAATCAATACCAAGTAGTGCAAGGTAAGGATCCTTATCTCCCATGATCTCAATGAATTCAAAGTCAGCCACTGTCTTTACTCCTGCAACATCTATTACCACATTCTCCAGTCTTCCAATGGGGAAGATACAATATTGGTTTTCCATTATTAACTGAATTCGGGAATATGTCAGCCTAGGTTTTCCTAAGGATTCCCAGGTCTTCTTAGGCAGAATGCGAACATCGGATCTTAGATCGAATATGACATCCTTAATCTCAAATTCATCTAACTGGGCTACTAGTATGAATTCTTTTCCAGCTCATACTTTTCTTTGCTGCACTCTTTAAGTACTCCTCTTAGGAAGATTAGCCCTTATTCTTTCTTCTAGGGGTTCTTTGTTCCCTAAAACTAGGTATAGCGCATTGCGTAAATTTTCTTTTAGTTGATCATTCCCCAAAATGTAAGAAAATAATTGAAACCAAAGGTCAACTACATTTTGAGGTTTCTCAGGTTGTCTCGGTATGACTACATGGTTTCTGGGTGAAGGGGGTGAGGTAAGGACTTGTGCTATATTAGGATAAACAATAGGTTGTGGGTGTTTCTCTCACATATCAAGGCTAGGAATACTTTGAAATACTTCTATGGCATATTTAAAGAACAACTTTTGTTTTAGAGGGTTGTACCTACCTTCTTTAGGTGCTTCTTTCTAGATACAAGGTAAAGTATCAACATCACCTCCTGTCTTCACTCCTCCTCGAGTAATGATATTAACGTTGGGCAATTTTCTCTTAATGACTCTCTTGATTTATGAACTAATGAAGTTAGTTCCTCGTTGTCATACTCTATCTTCCCATTTTCTAATTAATTATGGCTAGTCTTCAGTTGTGTGCCCATTGGTTCTGCAATGAGAGCACCATGGCTTCATTGGATGAGGACAATCTCTAGCCATGTGACCTTTCTCATCATAGTTATAACATATTATTGGCCCTCTTCCCCTAGTTCTTCCTCCTCTAAAGTCTCCTCTGGCTCCACCTCCTCTACCTCTTCTTGGTCCCTGAGGGTTTTCATTCACCCTAAATGTTGTTCGGTCTAACCTGTTTGTGAGTGCATCCAACACTCTACATTGATTGGTAGTATGCATGGTATATGTGCAGAACTCACAATGTATTATATTTGGTACTGTCAAATATTTCTGCATAATGGGGCACTGTCTTGGCCCATGCCCATGGATTTGACAGATTTCACAATACTCAACTGCTGGTGTTGCTTAGCCTCCTAGAAAGGTATGATACTGGGTGGGGTTATGGAATGGTAAGTTCATAGACACATGCACAACTCCTCTCGTGGGTCTTGGTGGGGGTACCATTGGATTATGAGGAGGCCCCATTCCCCTTATTCATGGACATTTGTTCACTAGATGTCCTTCTGTATAACAACCGGTGCACCGAACCTATGGTCGTCCTAGTCTGTGTATCGTTAGCTCTTGAGTATTTTCTGTAAGCATCGATATATTCCCTTATAGTTGCGCCAGATTTGCATCTGTTGGGGGTCTGGTCACTCTTAGGCTCCCAGGGTATCCTGCCATGGCTTCAATCTTCATCGATTGTTCCAATGCATCTGTTAAGGTGGCTATCTGTTGTTGCATTAGCGAAATTTGAGTTAGAGGAAATAACCCTTGAATTTACTGTTCCCTTTGATGTTCTTCATGGTTTGGATGTGCCAACCTGCCTATAGAATATTTAAACTTCTAGATATATTCTCAGGATGATTCACCTTCCCATTGTTGGATCTCGCCCAACTCAGACAAAGTCTGTTGTTCTGACTGAGGTAGTTTGAACTTTGCTATGAACCTTGTCCATCCCTGGCCAAGAGTGAACGCTTGACCTTGCATTCCTGGCAATCCTGGCTCAATGAGATTCATGTACCACTTGAGAGCAAGACCTCTCAAGGTAGTCTGGAACTTGACCAACTTATTCGGATCTGGAGTCCCTCTAGATCTCCAGATTGCTTCACACAAGAACCATTGCTACTCAACATCTTCATCTCCCTTACCCTAAAATTCTAGGTATTGGGCAATCGAACCTCCCGCATGGAAATCCATTGCTGATCTTGTTGTTCTTATCAATATAAACGCTAATGATCCTTCTTGTGATCTACTAGGGGATCCCAATATCCTCCCTATACTCGCACTTCCTAGTTGTGATTGACTAATTATTTGTACTAGAATAAAACTAGCATGAAAAGATAGTATTGAACTTATCGCTTGTATAGAAGAAACTTGGGGTATGGGTGATTCAGGGCTGGCGCCACTGGCTTCAGGGAGGTTTTCCTTGATCTGGGGGGTCTCATTTTCTTCCATTGGAATGATCCCTTCCATCGGATTCGCAATCTCTCCTTTTATCGAGGTTGAATCTTCTCTTTCTTCTTCAATATTCATGCCAACTTATTCCTCTCTTACGTCTACACCTTCTCCTTGTTGTCCAACCTCCTGGGGACTTCTTTCTCTTTGCGCTTCTCTCTCACTTAACCTTTGATTGGCCAATATTTTATGTCTTCTCATCTTATGCAACTCTTCCCCCTGTCTTTCCTCTACTTCTCCTGATCTGACTTCTTTCCTCAACTTCTCAGACTATGTTTCTTCTTTCTTGATCTTGTCGTGCCACCACTTCTCAACTATGGTGGCTATAGTCTTCAAGGCTCGTTCATCTCTTGAGTCTGTTTCTTGTTTTTCTCCCCCCCATTTTTCAAAGAAACCTTCCCCTCTCTCAATCCATTACTCTACCCAAGCCTCGACCTACCCCAAGTGAGGGTGTTTATGCTTCCATCTCAGTCGCAGACATAGTCAACATCCCCTCTTTCATCAAGAAAACCTTAATCCATAGAGGGATTTCTCTCAACAGTCTTCCCCTTGCATCTTTCTTTAAAATAACCTCTTCTCGTGAAAAATATTGGTGGTTCTCAACTGCAAATTCGATAATATATCCTTTTAATTTGGTATTGACCCAAAAATCAATCGCCCATGTGACTGGACAATCCAGCCGTTGAAGTGTTGCTAGATTTTCGGTGTCGCAAGCACAGATCCTCTTGACTCATTCTTGGAACTCTGGAGCTTCTTGGAGCCTCTTTATCCAGTGGAAAAGTTCTTCCAGAAACTTAACCCAAAAAATATAATACTGGTCACTCAATCTTTCTGAGTAAAAGTCTGCTTCACGAGTGTCTTCCACCGATTTTCCCCTCAGTTCCGCTTCTTTCCATATGAAGGTGTCACAATTTTTTTCCACCATTTGTGAATACTATATCTTTGGATCTGTGGAATAATTCTCCCTACAGGTTCCCTTTTAATGTAGATCCCAACAACAGAACCATTTTGTTGGCACAAGTTTGATCAGACCAGGGTCCTTCTTAGGTTACCAACAAAAGGTACCGAGTAGTCTAGAGCGCTGGAATTTTCATCTCCTCCGAAGAGAAGAAGTCTCACATGAAGCACTTCTGAGACAAATAGATAGGAAAGGGAAAGGAAAAGACTTAGGAGGATTCACAAAACCTTCAGGACTCATCCTGATCTTGCGCAAGAGACATGAATAGGTCTGAATGTTATGGGTGCAGGATTCAAACCTACTTATGTTGAGAACAATAATTTAAACATTGAACCATAAAGTAGAACTTATAAGCCATAAAGAAGTATTGTAATGCATAAGTAAAACACACAAAGACACATCATATTTTGAAAGTTTAGGTCCTTGTTCATATTAGCTTCAGAATCTTTCTTTGATTACAAACTCAGAAATACATAGTAGTGCTCTATACAGACTCTTGGCTCTGGACGCATGTCGCAGAACTCCAATTCTCAGACTGATATGTCGGTTACATTACAGACTCAGGACTTTACTTGACTTAACTGACAACAACCTCACCAAGAGGGAATATCGGACTGAGCTTAATCACAATCTAGCCGAATCACTAGCTAACTAACCAAACTACACACAAACAACAACAACCCAATCCTTCTGCAATCATGTTTATCCCTATATATAGCTAGGTTGTGTCTTCTGTCTTGGTTTGCATGCTTTATTGTTTTGTTTCAACTGTTTGTTTCTTAGCTAGTGTTGTACTATCTTTCACAACTAATTTCTATTGCTCTTCCTTGCTCTACTGTCCATCTTCTGGTGAAGCTTGCACAACTCGTGCTCAGTCAAAAATTGCGTGATTCCTTATCCCAAAAATAAAGGGCCCAACAAGTTGTGAGTAGGTATATGAACAATCCATGTGAAGAACATTGGGAGGCATTAAGTTGGATTCTCAGGTATTTGAGAGGTACTACTACTCATGCATTATGTTTTGGAGGTTCATAGAATGTTCTACAAGGATATGTTGGTTCAAATATGGCAGGTGATAAAGATAGCAAGAGGAGCACCACAAGGTATGTTTTTACTATGGGTGGAACATCAGTAATTTGGATTTAAAAACTGCAAAAGGTTGTTGGACTTTCAACAATAGAGGTAGATTATGTGGCTTCTACAGAGGCTAGTAAAGAGATGATTTGGTTACAGAGGTTTATGGAGGAATTGGGAAAGAAGAAGGAGAATATCAGGTTGTACTGTGATAGTGAGAGTGCCATTCATCTTGAAAATAACTCATCCTTCCATTCGAAGACTAAGCATATACAAATAAAGTACCATTTCATACGACCTGTCTTGGAAGATGGACATTTGAAGTTGGAAAAGATACACACTAGCCAAAATCCTGCAGACATGTTAACAAAGGGAGTGACCAGGGAGAAAATAAGTTCATACTCAGTTTTAGTTGGTATTCATGCATGAAGGTGAAGATGAAATTTTTTCTAGGTCCAATAAGGATCATATTCCAACATACACAACAACGGTGGAGTTGTTGAGATCAGTCTCCAAGTGGAAGATTGTTGGTTGTGGAACTTGATTATCTTCCCAATTCAGAGGTATTTGTTTTCAACCGTGTTTATATCCCATGAAGACTTTACACCCCAGAAGAATGTACACTCTTCCACATGGGGGAGTGCAGATGGGGGTTACCCCCTCTACGGGGTAATGGGCCCCCGAAGGAAAAATTGCCTTGTAAATTTATATTGTAATTTAATTGTAAATCTGGGCTGTTCATTATAAGGTCGCATATATGATGGTAGAAGTTATGTTAGGGTTTTTTTCCATAGAAGGAAACCCTCTTTTATGAGGGAAATGTATTGCATCTATGTATCATTGTGAATATTGTATTTAGAGATAAGATACTATGAGAGAAACAAGAGGAAGTTACAGTGGGTTTGTTGTAGGTTGTATCCCTTCATTTTGTTGCATAATAATAAAACAAGGACCTGGAAACTTCTCTGGTGGACTTATCCCACACTGGGTAAACCACGTATATGTATGTATCTATTATATTGTGTATCTTGTGTGTTTTATTTCCACATTTGTTTTATTTTATTGCTCTGTGATCTTTTTTTTCTAACAAAAAGGATTGGAAGAGGAAGGGTTATGGGAAGGTGGAGTCACCAAATGAGGTTCAAGAAGATCTCATCAAAAAGGGGAAAAGGGAATGTCCCTTGGGTGGAGTCACCAGGCAAGATATGGGAGATGATTTCAGATAGATTTCCAAAGTGTTATTAGGGTTCAGAAGAGGATTCAAAATCCTCCTTGGAAATGGTGCCAAAATGGTATCTCACAAGTTGTAGGTTTGGAAAATCCCAACCCAACCGCCAATTAGTGAAAAATTAGAGAGAACATACCAAGTCTCACCGTAGGTAGGTGTTCCTATCACTTAATAGGTGAGGAAGTCACCTCAAGGGGGGAATCCTAGTGACCCTAGGGGGGATTGAGATGAATGAGATGCATGAATGGATTCCCCTAAAGTTCAACTCTCAATATGGAAAAGGGAACTTGGTAATGAGTCTTGAGGGTTTCTAATGCTTTGAGTGGCATGCCAAGAGAAAATACCTTCCTGAGACACAACGAAAACCAAGTATACAATGCACTATGTTAGGTGGACAAGAAAGTTAATATTGTTGTACCTAATTGCATAAAAAAATAGTGATATATATCATCATATAAAATATACTAAGGGATGCAAAATTAGTGCTAAAATTATAGTTGAAAAAGAGACAAGCTAGTAAAGACTAGTTGAACTCAAGAATGAAAGAGAAAGACTTTAGCATTAAAGCAAGGTTGTTACAAACAATTTACTACATTGATATTTATCAGCCCTATGTTTGTATAAAACGAAGCCTTGTAAAATAAAATTCATCCAATGAGAATCACACCAAATTAGCCGAAAATATGTTCCTAGGTTAGTAGCTTGTTAGGGAAAAGTTATAACCAATTTCTAGGGTAGCTTGTTAGTAGATTTAGATTTTTGTAGCTGTAATAGTTGTAGATTAGTTTTGTTACATCATCATGTTTTAGTGAGTGAAATGGGACACCTCAATGAGGCAAGATATCCTAAGTCTCAAAAACAATACCCAAGTGAGAGAACTTCAAAACTTCAACTTCTCACGTTTACCAATGCAATTTTTTATTTCTCCAATGCAACGAATAAAGCATTTGATTAATGGGTTAATGGGGTTAGAATAAAAGAGCTATGGCTACTACCTCCTTGGGGTTATAAATACTCTTATTCCCTATGGAAAGTAACCTAGCTAGGGTTTAAACTAAGGGGTGTATATCCTTATACTTCCTTAGCAAAACCCTTCAAACAATAATTTTATGCTTAAAATTATGGTGTAGCTAAAGTAGGGGTGTATGCACTTATACTCCCTATGTAGCCTTAGAAAAACTCAACCTTGAGCTTGAATTAAAAATTATAGCAACACGCAAAATGTATTACCAATCCAAATAGCAGCAAGATAAACCATAACATGCCACCATAAACTACCATAAATAGCTAGAAAAGACCTCCAAGAGATAGCACATCATCATCATGTAGTCCATAACAAAAGAAACCACCATATCCATAGCACAAGAGAAAAAAAATATTGAAGGTAGCGAAAATTCCAGTCCTTATCTTTTCACAATGGGAGAGTTATGTTTTAAATTGACATTTCATGATCTCTATTTATAAAAAATGTCTATCACATATTTTTTCCACTTATCAAGGGTAAAACATAATATGATGGGTAAACAAATCTTATCTTACTCCTTGTATCAAAATAATATTAAACAATTCATGTTAAAATTCACTTTTACACAAAAGAAACCCTAGAACAAGGTGACATCACTCCTTTAGGGGATGTTTTGGCACTTTGAAGAAGTCGTTGGGGTAGTATATGTATGGATAGGCCTCCAAAGGCCACTTGTCACTCATCCAATTCCTCTCTTGATGGTATTCAATCCTCCTTCCTTCAAAACATGACACATGTCATGGAACAACACCATCACCACCATACCCTAGTCCTTTAGGTGACGTCAAGCCTCCATAAGTGATGTTTTGTCTCTCCTAAGAAAAATGTTTGGCATGTGAGGGCCAAGTCATGTCTTCCACATCATCTTCTGGGCCTCTGAAGGAAAGTCATCATGATCCGTCATGTGCACCCTTAGCATCCATCCTGTGGTCTTGAAGCCCCATGGAATCCCAAGCTAGGCTTGTTCTCCCAAAACTAGCCACCAAGAAAGGTCCTACAAAACAAAAGGGTATGCCCTCCAAATATCTCAATTCAAATATATCATCAAAAGTATAAACCACATATAATAAGCAAGGAACCTAAACATGTGCATCAAAACTACCTCATAAAATTAAAAAAATACTTAAAACCCTATACAATTGACCAAGTTGAAGTATGGGAGGGGTGTCATAGGATTCCTATTGTTTATACCAAATTCGTCAAGTGGGGGATGCTCCCAAGGATGGAATTTCAAGGTCATGTAATGGATGATGAGGTGGAATGGGTTTATACTTCATAGGTCGTTGATTTTCATGACATACAAGGGCTCATAATATCACATTTATGGGTGCCTTTATAGAGGGTGTGTGGCACCTTTGTTTGCAATGGACTTTTTCCAAGCCCATATTCTTTCCATTCTTTGCTTATTTCATCTTTTAAGGAATGCATTGAAGGATGCTATCCTAGAGTGGTGTCTAGATAATGATAGTGTTACTCCCAAATACCTCAAGGGAATGAGAAGGTTGGCTCGTGATGAGACCCCCTTTGTCTCAGTTGTGTAACTGAGAGTCACTTCCCTTTATTGGTGACCAAATGATGATAATTTCATACCTCTAAATACCCATGATCATGATAGTCCATCTCACGATGAGACCTCCCATTCTCTAACTAATGCCTTAAGCACTCATTATCATTTATTTTGTAGGTCCCCCTTTGATTAAAGAGAAGAATTTCATTTATTTCTTAGGGGATCCCTGGGCGAAGCATTTGGAAGGTTTATATATAGGATTTATATTTTTAACCAACAACAATCCCTTTGGGCCTTCAACCCCTTCTTCCCATGAAATGAGGTACATGCCCTTCTTGGGTCAATAAACTCAAAGGACCTAGAAGAGGAAAATATGATGGGAATGTAATGAGAAGAAAGTGGTAGGTATGGTCGGGAATGGTATGATAACCCCTCAAGGGACCCCAAATAAAAAACTCCAAAGTTTGGCCACCCACTAATAAATATATGACACTCACCATGGTAAAACTGTTGATTAAGGTTGGTTGTCATTGATGTCAACCCTTGAAGAAAGCCCCGTAGCACAAAGGCTTGGTTAATGGACCCAATATTGTTTGATGTAAATATGACTCATTATTGTTTTTTCATGGTTGATAAGAAGTAAATATGGATGAACTCCAAAGTGGTCCCCTTATGGTGAAAGCCCTCACGGGAAGACACTTTGTGGAGTAAGAGAACCCATGCTTAATTGTGGAATAATGAGATGAAGGAAAGTGATTTTGTCAAGGAAGATATCATATATGGATAGTTCTTGTCATTTCATTTTCGGTGGTATGTGGAACGTCACATAATTCCTCACGGTTATAGAGTTATGGCCATGAGAAGTTGGAGACCCCAGGTTTGGGTAATGGACCCAAGTTTGTTTGATGGGTAACCGTATGAGTTATGATATATTTAAAGATAATACTATTCTATATGGATAGTACATGTCATGCCATTTCTGGTGGTATGTAGAACGTCACATAACTCCTCACGGTTTGAGAGTTATGGCCTTACGAAGTTGGAGGACCCTCATATGTCATCTAGAAGCCCCAAAAGGTCAAAGTANTCAAAGTGGTTTAAGAGATTTTAAAAGGTAAATAATAAAGTGAAGT
Organism: Picea engelmannii; assembly: GCA_009831015.1. Taxonomy (NCBI): domain Eukaryota; kingdom Viridiplantae; phylum Streptophyta; class Pinopsida; order Pinales; family Pinaceae; genus Picea; species Picea engelmannii. The sequence goes on from ML782260.1 coordinate 132,120, forward strand.
GATGAGTGTATTATAATTCAAAGTGAATACAAAATAAATTATTTCAATAATAAATTTAATGGAGAAATTAGAAGTAGACCCAACCCTAAAATAAGGAAAGTGGGCCAAGTGACCTAGAAGATGTTTTTACGGAAGCTACTTGGAGAGTATAAATAAGAGGAAAGTCTCTCTCATTTGAATCACACTTGAGTATATTGAATATCTATATGTGTATAAGGTAACCAAGGATATCTAAACCGGAATTCTGAGTGAAGGTGAAGAAAAGAAGGCCGAAATGCAAGGAAGGATAAATTCTTTTGATGGTGCTTTCTAAGGTATGTTATTTACAGGTCATCTGACCATTTTCGCTATAACATATTTTCTATAATAATTGAGACCGGGAAATTTCTATTCAAGTGAGAAAACATATCCAAATATTTTTGAAACAAAATTCAGCTTGTGGGTCATTGTATTTTGGGAGTTACACTTCGTGGAAAATAGGGTTTGTGGCCAGTCCTGAAACTAGTCAAAATCAGGTGTTTCGGGTAACAACATCATAACTTCTTCATAATAGATCCAAATTTAGTGAGACAAATTTTTTTAGTTAGGGTATAGTATGTATTATTCTGTGTAATAGTTTCATATCATTTCATCAAATATTTTGTGCGGGGCATGCTCTACAAGGTCGCCCTCTAGAATAAGCCAGAATTTAGCAAGGTATGCCATTTTTGTTATAACTCCTTTTCTGAGAGGTTCCAAGTAGTGAAACTTAGAGGAATTGCAGTAAACACACTGAAAAACATTTTTTATCAGTTTCAGAGCTTTATACATTACATTTTCAAAGTTATGATTACTTCAAGTTAGGGTTGTTGACTAATCCAAAACTAAGCATGTGAGGCTAAAGAAAAGTTTGATGAAAATGCTAGTCTCTTGTTTTTAAAGTTAAGGAAGGTTTGTGGGGATGTGATCATATACACTAGGTCTATTACAGAGCTAAAAATCATATTTGGATGATGAAATTGATGAGGGCTTTTGGTTGTGGTATATGTTGAGTACATGGTTGAGACAAGTAGTTGATGAGTTGGCGCACATACATGACGTGTATAGTTGATGATGTTGGTACATATTGATGAGTCATAGTTGATGAGTAGTTGACACATGATTGGTACATACTTGGTACATGGTTGGATGCACTTGTTTATGGTATAGGTTGATTACAGGTTGTTACATGGTTGATGCACTTGTTTATGGTACATGTTGAATACAGGTTGAGGTATAGGTTGATGCATGGTTTAGATTTATTGGTACAGGTTTACAATGATATATCTCATAGTGATAGTGTGACAGTGGTTCCATCATTCTACTTCTACTTCAGGGTGGCAGGACGGGGCAAGGATAGGTGGTTGTAGCCACCTTCCGGTTGTAGTCGAAGAACATTGGGGGTTGTAGCCTCCTTCTGGTTGTAGCCATAGAATTGGTGAGTTGGAGCTTCCCTCAGGTTGTAGCCTGAGAAACTAGGGGGTTGGAGCCTCCTTCCAGTTGCAGCTGGAAAACAAAGGAAGTTGGTTCTTCCAATGAATGTAATTCTTCAAGACATATAAGAAAAAACATTCTGTGGTTTT